>OY804575.1:58399276-58572308 GCA_963680875.1 Bathymodiolus brooksi
TGTATTAGTTACAATACCAGGATAAAAGTTACAACAAACTTCCATCCAACGATGCCAATCACTAAATTAATATAGCACTGTAAACAATCACATATGTCACTAGATAGACATAGATGAAGATACACAATGCACAACCAAATAATTGATTGCATAGGATTACAATGTGACTAAACAGGACAAAAATATATAACTATAATATGTATATTTTATAGTATAAGGACATCACTTCATGGTCAATGGGGATGTTGGGTTATGGTGTTTAAAATCACTTTCAGCAAATTTTGTTTAGCTATGTTTCGTTCTACAAGCCTTTAAAGGGGTAGGATAGCCTAGACAGTAGTAATGAATTGATCAGTGAGATTCCTGGTCATGGGTAGTTGTCTGAAAACCTTAACACTTGAGGTGGGTCTCAGGGCTAAAACCCATTTAAGTTGTGTTAGGCTGATCAAAAGACAATGATCTGCACCACTTGGCCCCTCTTCAATAATTAATAGCTTTCTTTAGTAATAAGGGCTATTCAATTTAAACATACTTCAAAACCAAGGCATCTTAAAACACCTTTACAGGCCAGTCCTTCAAAACTATGGTATGAAGCAAGATTTTCATTTTTAAAGGAATAGATAAATAGTTCTATGAAACTGATATAAGAAATGTAAATTTGCAAAGTTGAAATTCATAAAGAATAGTTAGTTACTCAGTACATTGTATTAACTGGAAATTATACAAAATCTAATACTGCAAGTAATCGATATAGATAAACACACTCATTAATCTGAACCTGGGAAAAGATGAGTCTAAAGTAACCTACCTCTGCTAAATGGGTCAGTCTGATAATCAAAGCTTGTTTTTTGTCATTGGCCAATCTGGTGATGAAATTTGATCGCTTGCTGAAAAACAATTCATTTTAAAGCATTTTATTAAGAACTTTTTACACTGTAATCTGTTCAAACCTGCTCTAAAGTTCACATCTATGGAACAACTTTCACTTTTAAACCTTTTGTAAATAAGAAAAAAATACAGGGATTTCAATAAGGGCCGGCACCCGGCGATATGTCGCCGCTTCAAACGAGTGAAATCGCCGGTTCGACTGTTAGAAACTAAAATATTTTTTTCATTTAATAAAAGAAATATACAATATTTATTCACTCTTTCATCTTAAAGATTTTTAAAATCCACAATTATACAAAAAACAATGTATTTCAGTATCGATAGCAATGCATTTGTCAGGGGTTATCTAATACTAGGGGAATGAAATGAATTTATCATTGATCGGTGTCAATTATACGCTTAGACCAAAAAAGAAAATATGTGTTTACGGTCACCCGACCGATCCTAATTTTTGCTAGCGACCCTATGAATTTTTACACAGAATTCGGATAACCATTTTTGTTGTTTAATCAGTAGCAATGTTTTATTGATTCAACTGCTAGCTTTTTGTCGAAATTGAGAGCAAAGAAGGTAGAAAAACTGCATAATTCGTGATAAAACGGCTTCAATAACTGACGGCTTACCAGAAATTTCGAAAATGAAATACCGGAATTGGATTCCGGAACTGGGAACAACTATTTCCGGTTTTGCAGATAATAATAATAATAAAAAAAAAAAAATCCCAACTGACTGACCCTAGATTTTTTTGACATGTTGTCACACACATATTTTTTTTTGGCCTTAACTTATTATCATTTGATGTTCGATTAAACGTTTAAATGATAGAGATATTTCAATTGAAACATCTAGAGACACATCGAAAAGATAATTATGTTATCGATGGATAACTCATGAGATACGAATATGGAAAAGTTTGAAAAGCTCCACGGTCATCTTGAAATGGTCTTATTGCTTGCTAAAAATTAAAAAAAAAATCATTTCTATGAAACCTTCTTTTTCATGCACTTTTAAACTACCTTAAAATGTCTCCGAATGCACCATTTTGAATGTAAGTGAAAAACCATTTCCGGGGAGGAGGGCAAGACCCCCCCCCCCCCTTTATCATGTAGCTGCTTCAAATTTCAATTCAGCCTATTCAATACAATCTTATTGAATACCCTGCACATACAAGTCAAGTTTTGTTAACATACATGAACTTATTACAGTTGATATACTGAACGGTTCAGACAACAAATACAGTCTTCACGCTTAACTTTTTTACCTTACAAGCCCACCGGGTCTGCAAGTTCAAATATTTACAGGCCCACCATCAATTATACAGGCCCGAATTTGAAAACTACTTTAATGACCATTAATTCAAACCACTAAAACCTCAAAACATGATGATGTACCAAATATTATGTGGACATGTCAATTATGCATTAGGTAAGAACAGAATGCAAGTAAAAAAAACCAAAAAGACACTTTATTTTGGATTCATGTTTATATTAATCTCCTGAAAATTCTAAAATCATGTTGTCAATAGCATCCTCAATATATTCCATATCATCACTGTTTCCAGTCAAGGAAATTGGCACCGGACCGCATCCGATAAATTTCCCGGCGGCCCAGTAGTTTTCATTAACTCACCAGGCCGACTGTCCAGTAAATTGTTTTGTCAGCCGCTGCTTTTAAGAATATATAAATTGAGGTTCTCGGTAAATTCAACTTAAAAATATTTCAAATTCTCTTTTATTTGTTATTTTTAGATCAAGAAAAATCTAAAATAATCATGAGTTTTGGCAAGGACACTAACTATTTACGACAGTTATTGTAGTAATATTTTGATGTCGTAAAATATTTCGTGTGACTGATCCGTGGTATTTCGGAAAAATATTATTCTCTAGAGTTTTCTTCATTAACAATCGTTAATTCGGAACATTTTATCACTTCAAAACACGGTGGTCATGGCTTTCTTGCAGTATAAGACAGAAACCATACCAGGAAAGCCATTAAAGAGAAAAGTAACCCAAGAGGAGACGAGAGAATGGAAAAAATAGTATGAAAAAGAATGAGAACGTAAATTTATTTATTCTTGGAAGCAGGACCGACCCTTGGCTTCATCACAACGTTGAACAAAATGTTATGCTGGTGCATCGAAGCCAATGGACCAAAAGAGCTATATATATATTATTTTGTAATTCTAAATTCTGGTTTCTAATTATACTTTTTCTGGTAGCATAGAGCTATTATTTTATTCTATTTTTTTTTTTACATATAAAGATTCATTTGTTTAGATAGAATGAATATTTCATTTAGTAATTTTTAATGTCACAAATAGTTTTGTAATTTTAAAGTGGAAATATACTTTAATGAATATGATCATGCTGTATGCAATAATATATTTATGGACATAGTGTCAAATTGTCATCCCACTTGGACACATTATACTGATTCAGAGCCAACCAGTCTTTGCTCTTTCTCCTTAATGCTGCGTACTTAACAGAGAAACAAAAAATACCAATTTTATAGTCTTTGGTCTGACCAGATCCGGAGCATGAACCCATGATGAACACTCGCACGCTAACCTTCACGCCGTTGTCTAATTGTAGATATTGCTGTTTGTGATTGTAAGTTTAATGCAATCAATATGTGACACTTAAATAAAACGAATTTATTATTTTAAAAAAAAATCATTATTTTATTGTCGGTCCTGTAAAATCTAGTTCGGTCCTGTAATTCCTCACAGTTTACAGGACCGAATGTCCTGTGGATTCAAATTCCTAATTTCCTTGACTGTGTTTCTATAATGTAACAATTCCATGGGCTGAGTAGTTCCTGCCAAGAAGATCTTTAAAGTTTCAACCAATTAGAACACATTATTGGCCCTGGCAGCCATGTTGGATTTCCAATTTGCACCAAAATAATAGATCAGGTGTAGAACCTTCCAAGGAACATTCACATAATGCAAAAAATTCAATTTGTCAAGTAGTTTCTCAAAAAAAAGGTCTTTGAATGAAATTCCCATAGGGTCCAATGGTAAACTATTGTTGCCCTGTGGTGGCCATCTTGGATATGCGATCGGCACAAAAATAATGAACCCAGTCATCATTTCTATAATGTTACAATTCCATCGGCTGAGTAGTTTCCTTCTTCAAAGTTTCAACCAATCGGAACACATTATTGGCCCTGGTAGCCATGTTGGATTTTCGATCTGCACCAAAATAACAAATCTGGTAGAGGACCTCCCAAATGAACATTTCTGCCAAGTTTGGTCCAAATCTGTTCAGTGGTTTCAGAGAAGATGAAAATATGAAAAGCTTACAGATGCTGGATATATCATACAGATGAAGAATATTTTTTGTTGAAAATTTTGGAAAATAATCATAAATGTGTTCCCTTTGGATTATTACAAACATAAATTTATTATTGCTATTTTTTTATCATTAGCCGTTTTTGGATTTATTTTGAATAAGATCCCCTTTAAATGATATAAAGTCTCAGAGTTCGCGAAATGTGTCAGTCCTGTCAGACATGACCAGCAATTTTTTTTTTGCTAAGGACTGACACAAGATTGGTATTTTGCAATAGAAAATTAATGAGGACTGACATTTTTTTCACTAGGACCACCAAACCCATATGCAATTCCGCAAACTCTGTAAAGTACCAACTATGTTACTTGAAAAGGTGTCTATACACACATAAATTCTATTTGTTCATTGTTACACAAATATGTAGCATCGAAATCTTTTTATAAAACTAAAATACACCCTTTTCCCCTAATGCTAATGCAAAGAAATGAAATGTGATACACATGAATACACAGTTAGGAATTTAATTAATAAAACTAATATCTCTGTTGTGCTGTAGTCAACTGTTAGCGAAATGGTTGCAAGTATAAGTTACAGTACTATTAAAAAAAAAAAAGAATATTCCGCAATACGGGCAACTTCTTTTGTTTCAATAGTAGTTTATCTAACTTCTACAATAATGTTATAATATATAAAATAAAATAAAAAGTCGTGGTAACAGTTTTGTTTGTGGACGAGTTTACAGATTTTTCCTATTCATGTTATAAGGGCATTAGATATTGACGTGTCTTTGTACCCAACGTTAATAATTCAAGCGTCATCAAGATTAAAACGTTCCGCTAACCACTTATGGAACAACAGCGACGTCTGTCGAAAGAAATTTTGTGAATGATCCCTATTGCAACGGGAACGCTCCCCTACCTAAGGTTATAGGAACTGTAGTAGGTTCATAACCACCTCTGCTAACTGCGTTAGTGGAGATCTGCTTTAGCTCATTTGGTAGAGCGGTGGCTTACAATGATCGAATCCCATCGGGGATATTGCATTTTTCGGAAATAAAACATGCTTTACTGTTACACAATATAACTGGCTTATTAGTTGTTTTCATTTCTTTTTATCTAACAATAAAAACATTTTCTTTTATTTAACAATAAAAACTGTTTAAGGTTTCTAAAGACGAACTAATATAATAATAGTAAAAGAAGACATTTTGATGATTGTCCTAAGCCAAGACCACAATCACTTTCTCTCATTGTCTTTTCAGATTTAGTTGGTTTGTCATAAAAAAAAATTGTGTTAGTGCAGCTGGTTATATTGTTGAACATTATTAGTCAAACCTTCCCATGTTGTGACCTCTATTAAGCAATAACCTGTATTAAAAGGTCACTTTTTTCTTTTTCTGTTATATAAAACTTCATATGAATTGAACCTCCTAAGAGATCACATGTCTTATAAGGTCACTTTTCCTGTTCCAAAGGTGACCTCTTAATACAGGTTCGACTGTATATTATTTTCAATGTTACAAAGAATATAACTTTGTTCTATACCTGAATACATATAGAAGATTGAGGACTGCTAAAACCACAGTCATATCACAGGAAGTAAGTAAAGTTGTCAGATGTTCCATAGAACTGTACAGATGACGGGAGAAGCTGTGTTCTATCAGTAAGGAAGTGAAGTGTAAAACATGCAGCAGAAGACTCTTCAGCTGTATAAAAAAAACATTTACTATTTTATTCACTTTTATCTTCTTCCATTATTATCAAAGATAACAAATATCTGAACATGACAAACATGTATTAGTTACAATACCAGGATAAAAGTTACACCAAACTTCCATCCAACGATGCCAATCACTAAATTAATATAGCACTGTAAACAATCACATATGTCACTAGATAGACACAGATGAAGATACACAATGCCTTTTTTTAAGATATAATTAAATTTTAATATTCAGTGTTTCCCTATGAACTGGCCACCGGCCAATTTGACTGGTTCAAATGTGAAAAATGTTGAGGTAAACATTTTAACAAGTGTACAGATATGTCTCGACTGAGCCATGTAAATTGTTTGTGTTGATATTTTTCAGAAAATAAATTAAAACCATGTACCATGAAACTGTACCTGCTCCATCAAATGTAGACCAAATAGGGTGAACCTAGGTTGCAGAATCTGACCTAATCACAACACTTGAGGCTAACATGTTAAGGAACAGTCTTCATCCAACAGAGATGAAAGTTTTTACATTTGTATATTCAAATAACAATGATACAAAATAAAGATGGCATCCTAAATGTCATATCTAATAAAGAACAATTATATCAAGCCAGTATGACCGTTATCTTCCCAAATACTAAAATTCATTTCTATTAATTTTGTTTTTCTTTTAACAATAAGCAAAGTTAAATAAAGGCATTACTTCAAACTTATAAACATGCAATGCATTTTTCATATAGTTTACCTCTTCCTGTCCTGAATGATCACATGCTAATGTCCACTGGCCGTCATTTTCTTTCTTACATGCTTTCTCCAACACCTCATCAAATCTGTCCAATACATCTGACCAGTGGTACAACTCACACTGAAAACATCAATATTACATTAGGCCAAACCTGAGAAATGTCAGATATTATTTTACTCTTAGAAAAAAATTTGAAGATCCTAAATTTACAATATACAATGTACTACTAATGACAAAGTTCCCTGATAATAAGCACATCTAAATCTCACTATTTCTGAGAAATGTGTTGGTCCATCTTGATATAAGAAGCAACTTTTTATCTTTTTGCTGGTAAATGGTTTCAAAACCAAACAAGTACCACGTCTGAATTTAATCCATACCACTAAATAATTACAAAATGTTGATAAAATAAAAGACATTAAAGTCTCAGTAAATGGTAAATAAGAAATACAAGGAGCCGTCATGGTCGTGATTGTATGGTAGTTGGATTTACAACTACCTATGCAATCACCACTAATGTTGTTCGAATCCCACTCATAGTGAGGTGTACTCTGTACATCATATGATGAAATTTGTCAGTGACTTGCAGCAAGTTAGTGGCTTTCTCCAGGTACTCAGGTTTCCTCGACCAATAAAACTGACGGTCACGATATAACTTAAAAAATGTTGAAAGTGGTGTTAAATGCCATAACCCTATTTTACTTGTCGTATTGTATAAAATGTTGACATAATCCTGAATAAATTTGACCATTAACATTTTACTTGCCATATTTACCTTTCCAAATGTCCATGTTTTTAGTTGTAATAGTTCACTTTTCAAATTATCTTCAGTAGCTACTTTTAGCTTTTCTATCAGTGCTCTGCAATCAACAGGCTATAATAGAAATAGGAGCAAGTGTAAAAACTATAGTCATATTGTAAATTAAGAATATTTTTATTGCAAATCAATATTTTCTTAAATGCCATTATGCAATTTATAATCAAATTAGAATTAACTACAATCACATTTTAGATTATCAACTAAAATTCTTAAATTTTATGTAAAAATGCTCAATACAATTCTAAACACAAACAACTTATTTTCTTCATTTCATATCAATTGTATATCCAAATGAAAATACAGTAGAACTTCGGTGGTTCGAACTCAAAAGAATTGTCAAATTGTGTTACGATTGATCAGAAGTCAGGGCTCCCACTACTTTCAAATTAGAGGGAGAAGTGACTTCTCTTTCAGAGAGCTCACAGGGAGAAGTGGGGAGACTTTTGGGAGAAGTTAATTGCGATTAATCAAAACATTGTTTCGCGACCCCTCTGACGTTACCCTGTTCAAATTTAGTAAATAAGTTAAAAAGCTGTCTGAACTGATTTGTTCTGGGTTTTTTTTTTATTCATAACTACCTTAAGGACATATATTCAATGTCACATTTTTATTTCTGTATACCTTGACTATTATTGGAGTCTTGCATACCAGTGATTTTTATATGTACCCCCCTCCCCCCCTTTTGCTTTTAAAATATTACCGTGTTGTGATCCAATACCACACAAATTGTAATAACTCATAATTGTTTGATCTTCAGCAAAAGAACGAAGTATCTGTCAATTTGCTCAATGGTCCAACTATATATAGGAGTACAGTACAGTAGGGAATGAAAATATAGCACAAACGTAAATTGCCACTGATAGTCAAAAACTGAAGAAAGTAAAGGCTGTAATTATTTGCCAGACCTCAAATCATATTGCAACAACAGAGGAAAGCTACTGTAGTTCAAAGTTTGTAAACACATGTCTGTATGTAAATAAACAGTTCGATAGATCGTAATATTTTAACCCGGTGTCGAGTATAAAATACCAATGCAGATGGATAAATATCTGAAGTGTCTACGTGCATTTCAACGAATTTTGAACTGCAATCTTCGCATATATGAACATATTTGATATGAGAACTATGATTTTATGTCACAGAAATGAGAAAAAAATAAATCAAGTTTGTTTTGTTGAAAGTAGCTTCGGACAACATTTCCCATAGTACAGTACCCCATTGCGTCCCCTTACCAAAATGGCACCATTGTTGTTTGTATACGAAAAACAAATACAAATAGTTTTATTTTAAGCCGGGCATATATAAACAATAAACAAAACCTCTAATGAACGAAAATTAATAACGGATACGATAGATTTCAATAAACATGTGCACGATACCGACATTTTCATAAATGACAAGTGGAGAAAATACGCCGGCGGCGACATAGGGAGACTCTTCAAAATTACAAAGCCGACTTGAACTTCACTTTTGACAAACGAGAAAGTGAAGTCAACCTTCACAATGCGACTTCTTTGCCCAAATCGCCCTCCAACGTGAGTCCTGGAAGTTCGAGCCATCGACAGAAACCGGATGAATCGGGGTTCGAAAAAGTCATTTATACCGATTTATTATTACCCGACTATAAAAATTAATGGGACTAAGAAAACAGTTTCCAATGTTCAACCTACCGAAGTTCGACTGTATACTCCATCACTACCACAAACTTATTTGTTAGTATTTTTGACTTACCACTTCTGTTGTTGATTTTTTAAGTTTTGCTCTGTCAATCTTCATATTGAAGTTCTAAGTGGATCAACAGTTTCTACAAAAATAAATAGTATTTGTATCAACAGAAAATTCCTTGACAACTCAATTTCTAAATATAGACGACGCATAAACACTTTTTGTACAATGCCAATTAATGCATACCATATCTCTTGGGCTATTATCATCACAAAATTATATACTGATGTAGATGTAATCTTGATTTATTTAATTACCCGAAGTTATTTATAATTCATAATTGCAGTGTGGGAAACGTTTTTTTCTCTCTTATCTCGCCATTTTGGCTAGTTGCTTCAAAATTGTACTCGCCAAGTTTGGTCAGTGGGTAGATATTTCTACTCGCCAAAATTTTTCTTGTTGGTTCAGTTTTGGGTTACTGGGTTTTGATTCAGTTTCTTCTGTTGTTTTGTCTTTTTTCTGCTATATTTTCTTTTGTTTTTAAATTTGTCAAAAAAATTTCCATTGTTTTTTTCTCCAAAATATACCGCCGAAATACCTGTTTAGAACATCAAAATTAATTGCTGCAAAATCCGACCCCGACTTGAAAATTACAATTTTTTTTACCATATATAAAGTCCACCCAAACCCAATTTTATTTGATATCATCAAGTTTCACTCTACCGAATCCGTATTTAAGATAATCTGAATCGTTTGCATTGAACTTTGGGAGGTATATATCAATTCTATTTGATCCCGGTTCGGAATAGGATGCCATCTTTTAGCGTTTTCTATCAATAAGAGAAATCAATATGGCGGACGTGAAACATTGCACTGCTAGTCCTATCAACGAATTTGAAGGATTTCTTCACATCTTTTATTGTCAAATCAAAAGTTTTATGGAATTATTGACTAAAGAAACTACTTCGTCAAGTTGATTGACAGGGGCAAGTGCAAAATAATCAGAACTCGCCTCACAATGTTCGGTCGCCAGATTGTCGAGTTCTTACACAAACGTACTCGCCGAAATTTTTCTCTCCTCGCTTTTGGCGAGCGGTGGTTTCTTTCACTGTAATGCAGTCAGGGTGATGTATTGCTATTCTACATTTCTTTTTCACTATTATTATTATTCTTATTATTCTTCCACACATTTTTGTCCGCTCGATTTCTCAAAGATGCCTTGATCAAACTTTATGAAACCTTGTAGGAATATCATATGCCATGTGAAGTTGTGCTGTTAAGGGTTGATTTTTTCAAAATGGCTGCCATTGCCATGGAAACGGCCAAAATGCTAAAAAATTGAAAAACACAAAAATGATCATAGCAGGTTACTCGCCAAACAGAAATTGATGAAACTTGATAGGAACAACATCCACATCTAGTGGAACGAGATAAGCCAAAAAAATCGGTTGGACAAACTTTGCCGCAGTTGCCATGGAAACGAAAAAGGGGGGATTTAGAAAAAAATTGGATTCCTTTCATAAAACTTTGTAGGAATATCCACCATAGTGTGTGGCAGCTTTTGGGGGTTGAAAAAAAATTCACATCCACATCTAGTGGAACGAGATAAGCAAAAAAAAGGGGGGGATTTTAATTTTTTCTTTTATTTCTTTCATCAAACTTCATGAAACATCGTAGGAATATTCACCGGTGTGTGGAAGCTTTTGGTGTGTTGAAAATTTCAAAATGGATGGCGTTACCATGGAAACCGAGGTACCAAAATAATGGGGTGTGGTGATGTCCGCTATTGCTTTGCAATGGCAATTCTAGTTGTCTTTCAGATTTAACATATTTATCATAATTACAATTAAGTTTATTTGGTGGGAAATATAAATTTATATTACAGATCACAAATGCAAACCGGCTTTTGATTGGACAAATCAGGGCTCTACAACTCATACCAGCTCCCACTAGTCCTTGGCTAGTAAGGAAACATTTTTTACTTGCCAACACAAGTATGATACTTGCCAGTCAATTACAAGTTATATTACTATTATTACTATATAACTCCAAAATGCATTGATACAAACAAATGTACCAATTCATACTATACAACTCCAATATGTATTCATTTGTAAACAATTATTAATGCCCTGAATGAGACAGGAGATGCTTACTCTCTTGAACTTTTGTAGATCTGCGTTACCACTTGTATTTTTTTTGTCTTTGTACTCGTCTTTTTTATTTATTAAAACTTGTAATTTTTGTAAATAAAGAAACATACATTTTGTAAAATAATTAAGAGTAAATTTTGAACTAATACAATATAAATGTCTGGGCCTGCCTTTCTGCAAAAATCACAATACATAACCTCGTAACTGGAATCATACACGAGCCACGAAAACTTCGACTTCCTGACATCTTGGAATTTACTCTTTCAGTTTAAGAACCTTCATCAGTATTTTCGATTGACACTTCCTGCGATGCTGCATCAGGCAGGTCAGTTTCATGATCAGTTGATTCAACCGATTTATTTTTAGAAAATCATTTTGTATTTGCTCATCGTGGTCACTTGCAAGCGTTAAAAGTATGTGATTTAAAACTTTTATGTCCAAGTCAATTGTGCGGTTTAAAAGACCAGATAATCAAAGTCGGAAGTTAAATTGAGAAATATGATCGGTGAGGGAACGAAAATTTTCCGGATATATAAACTCGCTGTCTGGCGATCAATACAGAATTTTTACTCGCATTTTACAAAAGTAACTCGCAAATGCGGGTGTTTTGGCAAATATGCAGAAATATCAGCTTATAATATTCACAGCAACATCCAGGGTACACAAGACTGTAATCCCCAATTGGAGCCCAAACTAACATGGCAGACCAAAATGCCCCTCATTGAGCAAAATGTAAATGCATATACATAAAATTTGAATGGATTTTTATTCAAAAACTGATTATCCAAACTATTTGAAGGCTCAAATAATGTCTCACTAACCGACACAAAACTGCTACCTCAGTCGTTTATATAAGTATTTCCAATTATGAAAAACAAGTCATAAAAGACATTATTACAAGCTATTTCTGAGTAAAAGCAAACAATGCCCAACATCAAATGTTTAACAAAGAAAACCCAAAATCAGGGCTTTCAACACTTTCAAAAGTAGAAGGTTATTTTGAAAAAGTAGGTGAACATAGAGAGATGCGAGGCGAAAAAAATTAGGCCGGGTGTCTGAGGTCGCCTAGGGCCCCCGAAGCTGTAGGGTAAATTGTGCAAAATCCTGCATTCTGGGGGTTTCATGGCACATATTTGAACTTCCTAAAATTCTTATTTTTCATATATTTATTTTTTGTTTTAGCCTACTTCCTTTCAAAATGTAAAGTTGTTTGGAATTTTGCATCAATTTCAAATTGCTCTGAGCTTATTGTCAGATATTTAATTATAATAATATCAAATTTTATTGCTGTTTCATTTTACACAGACAAAAGCTTCACGCCAAATACCTAAAGATAAATCATTGCATCATTCCCTGTTGATAATGTGAAATATTTGACGCAAAATTTTTACTTTTCTGCTTTACAGATTAATAATAATCCAGGGATAGAAATTAACGGTCGCCCATGGCGAGTAAAATTTCAGCTGGGCGATCAAATATTACTTTGCGGTCGTCCAGTTGGCGAATGAAATTTATTTATCACTCCAAGTTTCCACTGCCAACAGAGTTTATAGAAACGTCATTAAATTCCGTTTCAGTTTTATTAAAATGTCAGACAGAAACTTATTGTAAACATCCTTTTAGTAGGAACGAGCACCTGCAATACATGGAGCCTTAAAACTGGAATATATTACTGAGCACAGAAATAAGTTGACTTCCACACTCCCAAAGTATCAAAGATTGTTTGTATTTAATTAAATTTGTTTTGAGATGCTTATATATTGAAGATGACAACAGATTCATGTTCTTAACTGAAATTAAAAATGTAGGTAAACCGGATGTTGAAATTGATGTAAAATATTTGGAACGGGATCGGACAGTGAGATACAGATTGTTGGCCATATCTGCCTCAACTTATAGAGAAAAACATTTAATTGAAAAAATTATTTACATGGAAATTGATTGATACTTGTAATCCAAACTAAGGTGAATAACTTGTCTATTGCAATTGTACATTTTAGTGTATATTTATTTTCAATTGATATCCTAAAATTTTCCAAAAGAATAGATGTGATTTCGGGATACTTTTAAACAGGTTATCAAATTGCCATCAAACATCATTATAGACAAGTTTGACATCACAAAAAATGCATTCCTAACAAAATTAGGATTTTTTTTTTTCTTAGATCAGATCAGGACAAGACCTGATTAAATTTAATTATTGCTGGATCTATCACACAAATTAATTCAAAATATCTGGAAACCTTTTTTACATGCCCATTTTAAGTAGGTAGTTAATTCCTGTTTAGAAAATATGAGAGTTTATCAGTGGCAATGGCATAAAACCTCCAAACCAGAGGCTCCCAGGAGCCTGTAATCGCTCACCTGGATCAAAGCTGCTTTCAATAACAACGCAACTGCACTGTGGCGGCCATCTTGGCGGGAGAGTGCAACTGCCGGACACCATTTTGGAAGAGGACCATCCAATGACTATTCCATCAAAGTTTGGTTTTAATTGAGCTACTGGTTCCAGACAAGATGGTTTTTATGTGAATTTCCCATAGGGTCCTATGTTAAACTAAGTACAGCTGTGCAGCCATCTTGGTCAGAGGGCGGGACCACCAGACACAAATTTGGTTCAGCGGTTTCCGAGGAGAAGATTTAAATGTGATCTTTTATCAAAATATGCCTAATTTGAATAATCTGTATGAATCAGCTGAAAGAAAAATTTCAAAAAAAACCCCCGAACATATGCTAAACTACTCCTTGCCATGTAGCTGCAGTTCAAATTTGAGCTCATTTTGACTTATACTAAAGCAGCAATGGACAATTGAAGAAATTTCTATTTTTAGTAACAGCAGCCATCTTGAATGGAGGGCGGGGCTGTCGGACACAATTTTGAAAGGGAACCACCCCTGCCAGGTTTGGTTTAATTTGGTTCAGCGGTTTCAGAGGAGAAGATTTAAATGCGATCTTTCATCAAAATATGCCTAATTTGCATAATCGGTATATATCGGCTGAAAGAAACCCGGAATATATGCTAAACTACTTCTTGCCATGTAGCTGCAGTTAAAATTTCAGCTCATTTTGACTTACACTAAAGCAGCAATGGACAATTAAAATTTCATCCCCCCTTTTTTCTATTTTGAGCTTGGCGGCCATCTTGGTTGGAAGTCGGGATCACCGGACACAATTTTGGAAGGGGGCCATCCAAGAATCATTTCAGCAAAGTTTGGTTGAGATTGGCTCAGTAGTTTCAGAGGAGAAGATTTTTTTTTAATTTCATCCCCCCCCTTTTTTCTAATTTGCATAATCGGCAAAAGTTCAAAGTTCATAAAAAATCCTGTAATATATGCTAAAAAGCTCATCATTATGCTTACACAGTTCAAATTTGGGCACATTCTGGCTTAAAATAGAGCAGTTTTGGCCATTTGAAGAAATTTCTATTTTTAGTAACAGTGGCCATCTTGAATGGAGGGCGGGGCTGTCAGACACAATTTTGAAAGAGACCCACCCTGCCAGGTTTGGTTTAATTTGGTTCAGCGGTTTCAGAGGAGAAGATTTAAATGTGATCTTTTATCAAAATATGCATAATCGGTATATATCGGCTGAAAGAAAAATTTCACAGAAAAACCCCGAATATATGTTAAACTACTCCTTGCCATGTAGCTGCAGTTAAAATTTCAGCTCATTTTGACTTACACTAAAGCAGCAATGGACAATTAAAATTTCATCCCCCCTTTTTTCTATTTTTAGCTTGGCGGCCATCTTGGTTGGAAGTCGGGATCACCGGACACACTTTTGAAAGGGGGCCATCCAAGGACCATTCCACCAAAGTTTGGTTGCAATTGGTCCAGTGGTTTCTGAGGAGAAGATTACAATGTGAAATGTTGACGGACGGACGACGGACGAAAAGTGATGACAATAGCTCACATGGCCTAAAGGCCAGGTGAGCTAAAAAGAGGAAGACAGACAAAGATAAAAATTCATACTGCTACAATTCATTTATGTCCGAATGTTTTAATTTTTCTTTTTCATCGACGGAAAAACAAAATTGGACCCCTAAAAATTTAGCTGGGACCCTAGAAATTAGAAGTCAGTAGCCCAGTTGGCTACTGGGGAAAAATAGTTAATTTCTGTCCCTGTAATCTGTGACTTTAATTTTATATCATCTGATAATTAAACAGATAATGTTTCAAAACTATCTTTCTTTTCTTTTATTAGCCATTTGAGCGATGAAACTCAATTTTCGTTTCGACATTTTGTGGTGCTTGGATATTTTAATCAAGTCAAGGTCTACTGGTTTTTTGGTCGGTCTATAAAATTTGTTCATGCCATACACGGGTACCAGACTTTCGCTGGCCAATGAAAAACGGTGACGCTTCAGCCTGTTTGGCTTGCATTGTTTACAATTGAGAGGTCAATAGTCGTGACGATAATAAGCAGTCTTCACGAAAAACTTTTTGACCCACTTTATTCAGACTTCTTGAGTTGTAGAATTCAGGAGTCCGAATGCAAATTTACTGGCCCGAATAAAAACAAAAATAATTTCACATGTTTATTATTATATCAAATGGTAACTAATTGTCTATTCTCTCACACAAATATGAGGGCCAGCCTTTAACAATTTTTTTTGGGCCAATAAAAAATTAGTCACTGGTCCAAATGGCATAATGGTGGCCCAAACATTTTGTGACATTTTTTTTATGAAAAAAAGACATCAGATATCAATATATAAAGAGCTTTCAGATTAATTGTTTTTTATCAATAACATTAAAATTCATTCTTTCACTAGTCTCACGAGGGTTGGGGCCTCTTTAAGGTAATCTTGGTAGGTACAGGTGTGCAGCTGAAATTGCGAAAACATCCCAATGCATATATTGCTATCAAATGAAACCTGAATTCACTTGTTATAACCGTTTTGACAACCTTGACGCCATTGGCTAGGGTGGTCTTAAGAAACGATGCTAGTCCATCGGATGGGGACAATAAAAGGCTGGTTTGTGTAAAGGGAGATCAATGCCATGATCACATTAATTAAAGACATCCGGAAAAGAGTACACTAATGCCACTACAATGACCGCTCTTGCACTCTCCAGAATGAAGAGTGACATCACTTGTTTCAATCCACTATGAAGAAGTGATTTTAAAGTAAAATAACTTTTCAGTTCGGGGTAATGTCAGTTGGTTATTCATTCCAAACAAGTATCTCACTTTGTTGAAACAACAGTCATTTTCTGTTATATAAACAACTGTTAACTTTTCTTGTTATTTTTTAATTTGTAAACAAAAGTTCTGGTTCCAAAAAAGAAAACCACTCCCAATTGTCATTAAAATGTAGCCGTGTACATGATCTATGAAAAGTTTAAAAGAAGTGACAGGCCAGATCATTTCCGTAGTTTGACATTACTGTCAACGATTTTCTCTCCGTTGTTGGGGAAAAGTTTTTCAATGATTACCCAAGGATTGACACAAAAAGGTTTCCGATTTCTGTAAAATGAAATTCGTACATGTACATTTTGCAGCAGATTGAATGAATAAATTTTCGAACCGTGGAAGATACCAGATCGCAAACATTATAAGTTGACAGAATTCTCTTTATTGTTCACAACTTTCCACTTCGTCCGTGATTTTTAACAATTTTAATAATTAAATCATAAAGAAACAAAAAAACACGTTTCTTTTCTAATATTTAGTGAATACTTGTGTATTACATGAAAACGTGTAGGAAACGTGTATTGATTGGCTCGATAAAAATAAATAATTGGGGAGAACAGTAAATTACATTAGCTGTGTATTTATTGGCTACAAAAATGTATTTGGATCAATCGCTGTACTCGTAACAAACCGTTTTCGACTAGAACAGAAGAGTTATCTACCATTGAAGTTACATGTCCGGTTTCGGTAAAACAACAATTTTTAACAGTCTTTTAGGCAATCGCCCAAACGTTTTTTGTTGGGCCAGTGACTACCTAATTTGGAGCAGCTTTTGGTCGCCCGAATAAGATATTAGTCGCATTTGGCGACCGTCCATTTCAGGCACTGGACCCATTTGTCACAATGGAGCAAAAAATAAATTGCAGTTGAAACATAAAAACTCACTATTTACGCTTCAAACATTTCATTATAACTATTACTGATGATCCCAGTCCTTATTAAATCGGTTTGGCTGAGAAATGTATACTTTTCAAAGGTAGCAACAATCTTGTTCAAATTTATCGATCGTTCGCCATAACCGGAAACTACGGAAGGCGGAGCTTTTCTAAATATAGTATTTCTTACTACATGTTTACTACGGCTGATGCAAACATTCACGCCTCAAATCGCCAAATATGGTATCGACATCCAAATAAGGAAAATACCAGAAATGACGAATTTCAAAATGTCCAGAGAGAAAGTAAACATGGATTTTTATTTTGTGGGAATTACATTCTAAAATACTGGTAGGTGATTAAAAACTTGTTATAATAGTGGACAAAAGGAAAGGTTACGACTTATTATTGATAAATGCAGGCGTCAGAAACTCTGTAAGCGAGTGCAAAAAATCTTGGCGGCTGCTCCATTTACGTGTAATGGCATCCTGTTAAAACCCTTGTGAGTAAGTGATCATTTAGGGTTTTATTTCTGTTTCTGCCATGTAATTGCCTCCTTCATCATGTTGAAGATTATGCAATGAATTTTTGGACTGTGCATTTTAGTTGAACTAATCAAGTGTGTGGGATAATGATTTAATGGGGCTTATTTTCAATTAAAACTACAAATGTATATACATGTACATGTTTATTATTAGAACTAGAGCGACATGTCTACCCGCAGACTGTTGTTTCAGTGAACAAGCACTATAAAAATCCAACTCGACGTGTTGGTCTTGTACAAAGTGGAATTCATCATCATTTCACTGAAAATTAACTTGTTCTCGCCATGAAATAGCTGAAAAATTGCTGAGTTGGCGTTAAACAACAATTACCCTTTCCCTTCAAGTCAAAGATTGGAAACACATATTGAATTCCCATATATTATAGGACTAAATTTCAAGTCACAGACAAATTCAGTTCACAAATGTTACTGATATCAGACCATCCATTACAACCTTTAAAGAGAAACGCTGAACTTTCACAAATTCCCACAACACGTGTTCTCATCGATCGAGCGGTTATTTTTCATTTAGCATTATTCATCATAACCGAGAAGTGACCCAACTGTGTTCTTGATTCATGTCGGATTTTCTTCTAATGGGAATACATAATTTATCTAAAATGCGTCGTTATTTTTAAGTGAAACTGAAATTAAAAAATGACGACAAAAAATGGCGGAAAAATAATGGTAAGCGATTGTGTTTGTAATGTCAGATTGACAATGGTAATACCCAGACGCTGTCATATATATGTATTAAATATGATAGATTTTTACATGTATATTTGCTTATGTCATCCTTTGAGGAGAGTTCTGAATAAATTTACTAAATGCAGACCTCCAGACGGCTGCCATGTTGAAATTGGCATGCCCGGATGAACCTCGATTTCAAATGCTCCCTTACGATCTAAAAAAAAATAGAATAGGTAAAGGTAAAGGTTTCTTTTATAATATTCTGCCAATATTCACTGCATCGACATAGCAAATTAGAAAATATTATCAATTGTTAAATATCTCAATTAGAAACTACTTTCATTCTTATTTTTGTGTACATGTGGTTTACTTCGACATATTACCAAAAAAAGTTAAAAATGAAATATAGACAACAATGAACTATCAACAGTAATACTAATAGAACCCACAATCACTAGATCCGATATCAATATCAATGTTAAGAAAATAGTGTCGATGGGTAAAATAATTTTATATGACCTATTGACAATATTTTCTCACTACTGACTTGATGGAATAGACAGACAATATAGACACTATTTTATTGACACAAATGCAATTACAATAATTGGTAAAGACCCATTGTAATACAATAGCAATAAGGATATATATATATATGCAAAAAATACTAAATTAACAACATAAATAAAAATTTTATGCCATAACTGTATTAAGATATACTATCTTTTCTAATTTTTAACAAATTTGATATAAAGTCTGCAGGGGCGGGTGCACGCCTCCCCTAAAATTGGAAAAAATATGATTTTTTGGCGTAAAATCGTGATTTTCCACACGAAATACCAAAAAAAAATTTCGCGCCATGCAACCCCCCTAACTTGAAATCCTGGATCCGCTCCTGGTCTGTGCATAATTTGTTAATTCACACCGATTTACTGTTAAGTAATAATTTTGATTTCATTGTATCATTATGGAAGTTTGGAAATTTTTTATAATATAAAGATACTTTTTTAAATAATATTTCTCTTTCCTATATTTTTCACACTGCCAAAGGAAATGGTTTTCATTTTCAATTTCTATGAATAAGAAGAGCTTGAAGATCAGAATCCATAAATCAAAGAAGGACAGACAATACTCCTCTACCTACTCAGTGTGGTAGGTGCATAAACACCTGTGTTAGCAGAGATCTCATTTAGTTCAGTTGGTAGAGTGGTGGCTTATGGTTATAATATGAGAGGTCCAGTGATTAAATCTCATCGTGGACCTTGCATTTTTCGGAGATAAAATATGGTCTACTGTTACACTTAGAATCGGATAAAAGTCTTCGTGTGATAATTTGCAAATGAAAATTGTTCTCTAAATGATGAGCAAAGTTCTTATGAAGGATCGCGAGAGACCAAGGAATGTATGGTAATCATATAAATTATGTTTATTTTTGTACATATTTTGTAGACTTGTAAATACATTTTTTTTTTTTTTCAGATACCAGTATATATTTATTTACTGATGCTTGATGTAAAAAGAGACCATAATATTACAATTTCTGAAAAATGGAAGAGGAATCTTTTACAGTAATGCAGAATTTTGAGAGTGATGAATTAAGTCTCTCATCAGCTGATCTTGGTACCATTATACAAGTTCCAACATTAGAACCATTTATATTGGATGAGGAAAATGTCCTTGAAAACATTAATTCATTGGATGTTGGTGAAATTCATTCAGACCTATTGCACAACTTGGATCAGATGGAACTTCATCTTGAATGTGATGATGATAGAAACTATGATATGCATAGTATTAGTATGAATAAAGACACTAATTTGCTCCCCACTTCTCTTGTGGGTAATAATGTTAGCTTGCGTATATCTTTTGCAAATAACCATAGCATTAAGCAAGAAAAAGATTCGAAGAATGAATTTAAATGTCCGATTTGCATAGACAGTTTCAGAATTGAAACAAAATTTCGTCGACACATGTTAAACCTTCATCAGATTGTTAATCCGTTCCAGTGCAAGTCTTGTATGTATTCTGCGTCGTGTCAGAGGTTACTTGTTAAACATGTAAATAGACGTCACATTAAGAGTGATAAAACGGAAAAACTGGGTATAAATAGTTCATCACAAGAGTTAACCATTGATCAGGTGGTGTGTACTTCAAATCAAACTTTGAGGAAAAAATCAAAAAATAAAACAGATGATAACACTCAAATAATTGCTGGGATGAAAGTTTGTAATGAAACTGACGATTCCATTTTCAAATGTGAAGAATGTGATTACACTTGTAAACAAAAACGAAGCCTCGTTTTACATGCAAAAAGACATACAAATGAATTTGATTTTCAGTGTGCTGTGTGTAACAAAAAATTCCTTTCTTCTGTTGCTTTGAAAAGACACAGTAAAACTCACCAGGAAACAAGACCATTTGTTTGTCAAATCTGTGGCAAAGGCTTCAAAATCAATGGAGCATTGACTGACCATGAAAGATATGTTCATGGAAAATCAAAAAAAGACCAAGTAAAAAGAAGATCATATGATAATACTGAAACAGAAAGTAGATCACAAAATCTGAAGGAAACAGAAAGTAGATCACATGATAATGACGAAACAGGATGTAGACTGCAAAATCTAAAGGAAATAGAAAGTAGATCACATGATAATAATGAAACAGAAAGTAGATCCCAAAATCTAAAAGAAACAGAAGGAAGTCCAATAATCAATAATAAAACTGAAAAAACTTCAAACTTTAAAAATAAAACAGAAAGAAAATTCAAATGTACCTTTACTGGTTGTGAGAAATTATTTAGAGATTCATACAATCTGAGAACACACTTAGCAATACATTCTGGTATGAAAGGTACAACATGCCTTTATTGCAGTTTTAAGTGTGTTCAGAAAACTTCATTGAACTGGCATTTAAAATCAAAACACAATAAATAAATGCTAAGTACAAAAAGAACAAATCCTATATACTTTCAAATTGATAAACATATTTCACAAATAAAACACTACCATTACATGATTTTGTTCAATTTGTGGTACATAATAACAATTTAATATCTGGAATGTTTGATTTTGAAAGAGTTCAAATGAAGAAATATACTGGGTTTCAACTTGTCTGTCAGACGAAAGTGGTTTTTCAGGCAGGAATTTTTCAATGAAGGCCTAGTTAAATATTCCTTAAAATGTTGATGAGTAACTGTAACCAGGCCCATATGCAAGGGGGGTGCAAGAGGTGCGTTCGCACCCCACTTTGACTCAGAAATATGTTAAATTCCTAGGGAAAATGAGCTAAAATCCATTTTTTCTCAGATTCGCACCCCCTTAAACTAATATTAAATGCAACCCCCTTTCAAAATGTCTGGATACGGGCCTGGTAACCATATAAATGATAAATTTGCAGTAGCATAAAAAATTTCCATTTTTATTAGCTCACCTTGCCCTTGCCCAAGGCAATGTGAGCTTTTACCATCACTTGGCATCCGTCATCTGTTAACTTTTCACATTTTAATCTTCTCTGAAACCCCTTAGCGAAATTAACTGAAACTTGGTAGGAAGCATCTATGGAAGGTTCTCTTTAAATGTTGGTCATTTTGTCCTGATCCATTAACAAACATGACTGCCACAGGCAATTCTTGTTTCTGATTGGCCGATTTTTTAAAATCTTCTCCTCTGAAATCGCATGGCCAAATGAACCGAAACTTGGTAGGAAGCATCTATGGAAGGTCCTCTATAAAGATTGCTTCAAGCACTCCGGTTTCCTCCACAAATAAATCCGATCACCACGATATACCGGTAACTGAAATATTGTTGAAAGAAGCTTTAAACACCATAAACCAAACCAATTTTCTTTTATTTTTAGAATATAATGCTAATAATCTATCTAAACATTTACATGTATAAAGATAAACAATGCTAATCCAATGGAAATCACGACCTAAATATTTTCCCATTTATCAGTAAAATGTCAGGTTTTTTAAAAGTTGCTTATGAATTTATAAAACATTTTTTTCACAAAAAATCTCAACAATTTACATTCTAAGTTCTAAACTATTATTAGCTCACCTTGACCACAGATGTGGTATTGTCATCACTTTGAGTCTGTCATATATGTCTTCATCTTCATCTGCTCACTTTTTATATTTTAATCCTTCAATGAACCAATTGAAACCAAACATGGCAGAAATGCTATTTCATTTTTGATTGGCTGAAATTGAAAAATCTTTTCAGACACCATATGTATGATGGAATTCTTACATGGTATAAATGTTCCTCATATGACACTATGTACATTTTTGTTTTGGAAATCCAAAATGACATCCATCACAGGACAAATATATTAAAATAAGTCTTCTAATAAGTCTTCTAAATAACCACTAAACCATTTGAAAACAAACATGGCTGGAATGTTTATTTGACGACCCATTATAAAAAGTCTGTTTCTGTTTTATTGTGTTGATAGGAAAGCCAAGATGACCACCGTCTCAGAACATTTAGTTTTACACACATGACATAAAGGACAATATTGGAAAATGAGAAAAATATTTTTTCTAAGAACTATAAATTTGATTAAATTCAAACTACAAGAATAATCACTGGATTTTTTTGGGTATAAATTAGAAATTCAAGATTGAAACCACCATAGTACAACAAATTTAACATAGGAACATATGGGGAACAATTTGACATAAAACATGGCTTAAAAGGTTTGTTAGATTGTGATTTATCCATCAAATGTCTGGTTTTTTTTGTGTTGATTCAAGATGGCCATCACCACCAGTTTTTGCATAGGAAAATGTTTTCATAAAACTGAAAGTGGTTCACACAATAGAAACATTTTCACATATAAGGGGTTACTCTGTAAGGTTAGTAACTTACACAATTACATGTTCAAAATTTAACTTGTAAAAAGTATAATAATACAAAAGCTTACATTTTTTGTATGTCAAAGAAATCAATTTTATTATCTGGAAGCCAATAATGTTGATATTTTCCTTATTTTTAAGGAGCATAACTTCATCAAGTTAGAAGGCATTATCAAAGTTGGTCTATATTTTATTGTCTGGGTCAGGGGTTTCAAAGTTTTTTATAATAGGAGGTACTTCTTAAATTTTAGGAGGTACCTAAAAAATTAGACTGAGGGCCGTAAGGGGTCCAGGGGGCGGAAGCTCCCGAAATCTAGCATTTTGTGGACCAAAAAATGTACTTCAGAGACTGCAAAACATTAAGTGTTTATGAAAGGAAAATCCCATTAACTTTAGAGTTCAGATTTCACCAAGAGTGAAGACCATGCATAATGCCTGGATTCCCCCCCACACACAATTTCTTTATTGAATATTTCAGTTTACAGAATTTAGCCAAGATTATTCATAGATAGTCTGCCACATCTTAAAAAAAAACCAAAAGGACCATAAAGAGCTACGGTTCCGCAGCTAGACTTGACCAAGCCATTGTTATCAAAGCTTAAACTTCTCAAAATTCTGTTGTTGGCTTTGTCCTTTTCTTTTTCACAATACCTTGGCTTGTGTGTTTTTTTTTACTTTATTACCAGTAATTAAACTCATCAAAGACCATTGGCAGGATCAAGACATATAAGTGTCATAGTTAATGAAACCAAGGACGTATATAGAATACGTCCTTGATGAAACATATAAATTTAATTTGCAATCATCAATCTTTAATAAAATTTATAATTTTTTAATAGATCAATACAAATATAATTAAACAAAAACAATATATATTGTTACTTTCACGACTTATGTGCAAAAAAAATGTTCGAACAAAAACGATTCGCGGGAAGACATTTATTAACATTTGAATCACAAAAGTTAAATTATTTTGGAAAAAAAGGGGGGCCGGCGTTTTGACATTACAATATTTCCATAAAATCAAATTTATATCATCTGATAGAGTATAACATTGTCTTTAAGAATATTTAAACGGTTTTTGACCGGGTTCATTGAATTTTGAGAAATTTGAAATCAAAGTTGAAAATTAGACGATTACTAACTCTGAAAAGGTAGGCTTCCGGTCAAGATTGTGCTTTTATCTAATATTTTAGCAAACAGATTTTTATATCGTCTGATAGAGTATAAAATTGTCTTTAAGATTATCTAAACGGTTTTTGACCGGGGTCTTTTAATTTTGATACATTTGAGATCAAAGTAAAAAATTTGTCCATTGCCCGTTCTCATTTTTGACACTTCCGGTCAACTTTTAAGTACCTAAATAATAAAATATTGTATTATTCATTTCTTGAAAAGATAGATCTTAACAATAGCTTTTAGAATCCGTTTAGATTTTTATCCTAGGTTGAGTACTTTTCAAGATATGATCTTTCAAGTACCCATTTTGGGCTTACTTCCGTGTTTTCCCACTTCCGCGTTTTAGACCTTCCCATTACAATGCAATTCGTATTTGAGCCATGTCCGGTCCTTTTTCAAGATTTCTAGTAATTTTCTATCCCTTATCTCCTCGTACCCCCTTTTAAAAATGTTTTTCAGCACACTTTCATTTCTGTGAACAACCGCGGTAGTGCCCCGTCAAAATATGTAAATAAATAAGCCATAGGTTTTTTGTTTTTTGTTTTTTATACCGGAAGTTAAACAATATGGACGGAGTAAAGCAACAAGACAGTACGCCCCAGAATGATTCGACCCTGGGTTTTAAATGGATAAAAAACATCGCACAAAATATTGTGTAGTCATATATTCATAATAATCATACTTATATTACTGGAGATTACACTAAATTGTGTTTTAACATAATTTGTAATCGGTCATTTTTTTATTTTGAAATGATGTAAGCTTTGTTCCGGTCCGAGTTTTACACAAGGATGAAAAGATATTGGGGCGAAAACATATCTATTTACCGCATGCGCAAACTGCTATTTACGATTCTAAGGTAAAGTTATTTTTAAAACAGGGAATATCCCATCAACTTGGTCGTGACGCAGTTGTTCGATTTGAATGCGAGAATTCAGCAATCGACGTGATCATTAATTTTTTATGAAAAATATTCCACAAGCCTATCGACCATCGTACTTGTGGTTTTGACCACCGCTAATTTTGGGGGGTTCAGTAATTTCTACCGGTACTATACACGATCTCAGGCGGGTAAAAGTACCGGGTACCGGCCCACTTTGAAACCCCTGCCTGGGTAAGCACATAGGTGTGAAATGAAATTGTAGTCGTCATCTAGATCTGCAAATCATTTTTTTTTCTCATTGTAAAGAGGCATATTTAAAGTAACATCCAACCTAACTAAAGATAACATCTAGAAACTAATTATTTCCGACAGAGTTTGCAACAATATGCTTTGTCGAATTTTTGTTTGGAGAGCATGACGTCTTCCAAAGCAAAAGTAGGGGACGTCGTGATCGTACAGTAGTTGGGGTTTCAACTGCATGTGCAATCAGTGCCTATCACCACTAACGTTGTGAGTTTGAATCCCGCTCATGGCGAGGTGTACTCGATACAACATTATGTGATAACGTTTGTCAGTAACTTTCATCAAGTCGGTGATTTTCTCCGGTTTCCTCCACCAATAAAACTGACCCCCACGATATAACTGAAATATTGTTGAAAGTGGCGTTAAATACCATAACATCCCCCTCCAAAACAAAAGCATGAAGGATGACAGAACTAATGTATTCTTATATACTTGTATGCTTAAATTTATTATTTGGTCATGTTTTTTTCTTCAAGAGTTATTTCCCTTAAGCTGTAAAAACGAAACTTACATTTTTTTTATTTACTCAGTGAATATAAACGTTGCACACCAGTCAGACGAAGACAAACCATATAAAAAACCACAACTCTGACACCACTATACGCAAACAAACACAAATAACGTAAATGAGACATGTCATCCTATAAACAACTGGAGGTAAAGACGAACCGAACATCGTTTATTTGCGGTAATCGAAGCGGACATCACAACACGGAACACGCGAACTTTATACATAATTAGTGCAGACAGGAAGCAATCATTTGCGTCATCTATATTTAGTTAGTCAAATCTTGAGAAATTAATGAAACATCTATTCCAATTAATAATAAACCAAAGCAACATCTCAATGAAAACCGAATGATGCAATAAATGTGAATGTAAGAAACAAAGCAAAACAGACATTAGAAATTGTCTAAGAAAATTTTCAAATTATCCCTAAAATAAAAATAAGAATATTACAAAAGATCAATAACAAGTTAGATTACCTTTCATGTTTTGTTTCATCGCCACGATATAACGGAATAAGAGTTTGAAGATACCAAAGGGGTAACCAGAATCCGTATATATCGAAGAAGAACAGAACACAATGACAAAAAGAAAAAATGCAAAAGGACAAACAACGAAATATTGTTGAAAGTGGCGTTAAATATCATACCATAACTCCCTAACCCTCATTGCAACAATAATATTCCAGTATTAGTTTACACAGTGCTCTACATTGTACATACTAATACATGTACATTTGTACTACTAAAAAAAAGAATTCCATAGAAAATCGGAGAAACTATGCTCACAAAAAAATGCAAGCAATTAGACATGCTCTAGGTAAAATAGGTTAGGTAGACTACTGGCGTTTGTGTCTGTATGGGTACGTTCTAGAATCCCGGCAGTGCTTTCTTTATACACTAGTCACACTTGCAGGTATAGTTGATCGCATCGAATCCCCCTGAAGTTGTTTTGTTGCACGAGGTTTTATTTCAAAGCTGTCCCAGTCGACGACATCTTTTACAAAGAAGGATTTCTTGAACTGATCTGCCCTTGTTGCTGGTATATAAACGCCCTTTGGAGTTTAATCGAGACTGTCATGTGATGATGTCTGTTGATTCAGATTGTCAAACTTCTTTGGTCTGATTTGACGTTTCCGTCCTCCATTGGTAATGAATCTGAGGGCACGATTGTTGGTTTCGTCCTCTCCACCTCTTCGTAAAAGAATATAAACAATTGTTTTCCCCACATTTCTGTTAATATTGTTAAAGGTATAATGTCGTTGATTTTGGTAATTTTTTTTAAAGTTTTTTTTTTTTGCGCTGAAAGTTAATATATACCTTCAAAACACGAGTATAAAACGTCGTTTGGCGAGATTCGAACAAAAAAAAACGTGTATTTTCGTTGTTTTTGTATGCAGCTTGTCCCCCATCATCATTAATTATGCATGTCCCAATTTCCGAACTACATGCGCAAGGCATTGATGTTTACATTTCAGCATGAATTTGAACTCTCAACGCTTCCTTCTATTCCATCCAACGGCCTATGTTAATTCTTGTTTAATTATAATTCTCCAAAACTTCTTTCCTGTTTCTTTATGTTGCAGAATCAGTTAAAATTCCCATGCGACCTAGTGCAGGTTCTCCATCATCGGCAGATATTCTTGTTGTACAGACAGGAATTTATGTTCGAGAAGTTTTTTCAGGAAAATAAAATGGGTAGACTTTTTACTTTAAAACTTGATAATTAGTGTAAATTTGTTTTAATGTACTCCTTGTAAAAAATATCTGGACCAAAACCTCCACCAAAATCAACGACATTATACCTTAATTGTACAATGATTTGTGGTACTGAAAGTGTGGTATTTTTTATTTTTCATTTTATTTGTTAACAAGTTTGATAGTTGGAACACTGAATTATTTATTTTGCTCTTATTTTCATCTCCACAAATTTCATGGAATACTGTTTTTGTGTCAGTGGATACCATTCTATTCCCGTACTCTCCATTGTTGGCTGTCCAAATGATTCACCTTGACGTCTGTGACCATAAGGTTCGTTCTTCAAATAACGCCCATTCAAATTTGAGCTGGAAAATTATGAAAAAGAACGTTTAAACAGTGATGGTCAACAATTCAATCGATATGAAGAAAACGAATCACATTTCACCTGTTGCGTAATAATATCTTATGGAAAATTAAAATTGATATACCCGGTAAGCATTCTAGTATGCACATGCAATTCACATACTTGAAGTGAGTAGGGGATTATTACTTAATGCCAAGTGAGCAACTTATCAGCCATATCATAGCGAGAAGTTATAAGTGACTTTGTGAGGAGATGATGAGGTTGTCTGCTTTATACTAAACCAACACGCTTAGTTGGATTTTGTATAGCGAGTGTCCACTGAAACAATGGTATACATGTAGACATGCTGCTACACCTGGCACATTATCCCGATAAAGAGTCAATCAGTCTCCAATTCCTTCATGCTGTGTGTTTAGCAGAGACACAGCAAATACAAGTTTTACATATACACCCAGGCTTCTTCGGATGTGAGATTAGAAATGAAAATGTCATTATGATGGCAGATTTGATTTTGTACGATCAATGCATATTGAATGGGGTGGGGTCGACAATTTCTCTTGGAATAAGTTTTTTCTTGGAGCATTGTAAGAGCAACATTTTAATAAAAAAAATATTTGCCAAATTCAGAATTAAAATTAGCGTTTGACAAAAGCTAGAGTTAACATTTTGTATTGAAGCGAAATTTCATACCCTCACTTGTGTATGCCTTATTCTACGACATGCATATATAGTTTAGTGAACTTTTTCTTTTGATAAATGTCATGAACCAACGAATTTCAATACACTATACGAAATGTATGTGTTTCTTGAAAGCTTTTATCTCAAAATAATTGCTAATTCACAAAGACAAAAACAATTTTGAGAGTACAAAGCCAAAAATGATAAACACATGTTAAACCAAATCAGCCCAAGGAGATACCTCATACTAGAGAAAGTCTTAGTTTGAACGGTTGTCTTTGATTGTGAATTTTGAAATGAGTTTTCAAATACACTTCGTCGTGGCAGCGAGCTTTTGGTAGTTGGTAGTTATGGGATCAGTACATATCACCACAAAATATGTGAGTTCGAATCCCGCTCATAGCGAGGTTTACTCAATACTACTTTATGTGATAAAATTTGTTATTGATTTGTGGCAGGCCGGTGGTTTTCTCTGTATCCTCTGATTTCCTCTACCAATAACTTAAATATTGTTGAAAATTGTGCTAAGCACACATACCTGAAACACAGTATATTCCAAACCACTGAATCGGTCATTAAACCAATAATACCCTCGGTGAATAACAGTCCACTACGGAAGAGATATCGGACTCGTGTGTACTATAAGTACGACAAAGGATATGAACTTGACGTTCTTACTGACGATTTCTATTTCATCTACATCGTTAGTGCTGGAAAGTTGGAATGTATATTTATTTTACAATGTAAAAATAATGTAAAACAGATAATATTTGAAGGGAACTTCATCTTTTTATCCTTTTTTTTTTTAGGACAAATGTCCCCGTTGTCATGCTCAATTGACTACATTTTGTTATCTTTTCATTTATTAACTCTCGTGACAAGTTAAATAGCTTCTTCTATTCATTGTTGGGGTCACAAACTTTTCATTTTAATTATTTTTTCCCGAATAAATAAACATTTTACGTTATCCATAAATCATTCTGCATTTACATATGTTTTTGATTGTGTACAAACCAACATTTCTTTTATATCTATATTTCTCTGTCAGTCATACAATATCAATACAATCTTTTAAATAATGAACTGAACATTACAATAATTCTACTATTTATTTGAACAGGATATGACTATTTTAATGGTACCCATTTGTTAACACTATAAATGGCAGTAGCTATATATGCATATTTTATTTGTAAGTATTCATATTATATATATAGCTAAACATTATTTATTTTTCTATTAATTGAATTAATTTGGCTTAGAATTAGTGTTATAGTGTTTATCGCCAATTTCAACAATATTTCAGTTATATTGTGGCGGTTTGTTTTATTAGTGGAGGAAACCGGAGGACCCGGAAAAAACCACCGACCTGCCGCAAGTCACTGACACACTTAATCACATAATGTTGTATCGAGTACACCTCGCCATGAGCGGAAATTGAACTCACAGCGTTAGTGGTGATATGCACTGATTGCATAGGTAGTTGTAAATCCAGCTACCATACGATCACGACCACGACGGCCCCTTGAATGAATTGGGGGGGGGGGGGGGCAGAGGGGGAATGTATTGAAAAATGTATAAGATTGGACTACAGAAGGTATATACAAACACATCAAACAATATTTACATAACAAATGAAAACATTGTAAATATAAATACTAGCAGGAAGAGATCATTAAAATATTAGATTTTCTATCGACAACATATTTGTCCAGTTTGGTTGACTAGTGTTTCAACAAACGATCGGTATTCCAATGGGTACTAATTGTACTCCACTATTCGCTGTTTTGTTTCTACATGCTTATGAGGCAGACTTCCTTCAAGAAACATTCATGTACGGTTCAGAAAATATATGATGTTGGAAAAGTTAAAGTTCAGACAAAATTGCGAAAACTGTGGTTTTCCAGTGGGAAAATATGGTATTTCGCGTTTTGTATTCCTATATTGGGGTTCTCGTTTCTTACATTGGGTAAGAAATATTTTTGATTGCGTTCTGGTGTTTTGATTGGCAGACTTAAATACCGGGTTGCGTCTGTAAAGATATTATTTCTTTTCGATTTTCACGAAAATTAATTTGCTCTAGCCGAGAATAAACACCTAGTTTTCATGCGAGAAACCAGCAATTTTACATTCTTGTGACATAATAAGCCATCAGTATCAGCATTAGGTATACAACGATAACTGATTGAAATTGTAATGTCGCAATTAAACCAAATTCTGGGGACGGACCCTCCAACCTAGAGTTATGACAATACAAGGGGCGTGATAAAAGACACAATAAATAAATAAAAATAGCATGTCAAAGTAAGTTTAATATCAGCAGTTAGTAATGAACTATTTTGACACGCTTGATTCTTATTTATTTAGCCAATGTAAACAATATTTTTGTACAAATAGGGTTAGGGCTATGGTGTTTAACGCCACTCTTAACACTATTTCAATTATATCGTGGCGGTCAGCTTTATTGGTGGAGGGAACCGTAGAACCCAGATAAAACCACCGGCCTGTCGTAGGTCACTGACAAGTGGTGATAAGCATTGATTGCATAGGTAGTTGTAAATCCAATTACCATACGATGACGACCACGATGACCCCTCTGTACAAATAAAATGCATTGCTACTATACAAACGATATCACTGGATACTAACAATACGCCATGTCTGGTAATTTTCCTAAATTCATATACATGCATTTACATGTTGGTAAAAATAATCCTGTGATAACGCAAAAAACCTTATATGAAAGAAATTTCCATATTAATGGATACCTCTTTGACAATAACTAATTTGTATTTGTTTAATTAAAATAAATAGGAAAATACCAAATAACCTTCTTTGAAGAAGATTGTTTATTCGCTTAAACAGAAGAACAATTATCAATTAAATATGATGTAGGTGGTGTTATACGATATCTAGAATCGATCAAGATTTTATCAACATAATTACTTTCCTCAATTTTCTTTAATCTGTCAACAAATAAAAACAGACTCTTTATAGGGTTTATTATGTATTTATAAAAGTTCGCTTTCTTGATTGCTTATTGTAAGTGGTTTAATAACACGATAATGACTTCAACTGATATATAAATGAATATAAGATACCAGACTGTTATTTGAAATGTTCAATGTATATATATATGTCGTGTACATGTTATTATTTTCTCAAAAAAGATAATAACTTGTACAAAGGCCTTAATAGTTAATTCTACTTTATTCTTTTCCTTTCGATATTAGGGATATTTTTCTGTATTATTATTTGTTTTTGTTTACTGATGTTTCATGAAATATACAATTCAATCTTCATGTGTACTTCACTGTCTTCAAGATTTTTTTTATACCTCATACACCTATTAAGATTTCCAGATATAATATTAAGTGTACAAATAATTTTTCTTAACTGGTCTATTTCAATTAACAACACATCTTTCATGTGAAACAAATAATTATATAACTAAGCCTAAAGGTATAAACTTTCAACATATAGGCAGTGAGTAGTGTTCAGTTAATATATAATGTTAAACACTACAGTTCAGTTTGTTAGGTATATTTGGACTGTAAATATGGCAAATGTAGAAGAGAAATTTCACGAAGCAATAATGAATTTGTTGGATAACAACAGATCCTCCAATAATTCTATATGTACACGGTAAATATACGCAGAAACTATAAGTAACGTGAAGGAAGCTAAATACCACAAAGACACCTCTCCAAAGGTATTTGTTGAGAAAATATGATGTGTTGTAAGTAGCAGGAATTGAAAAACTCATTCGCAAAGGAGATGGCATTTTCTCACCCCTTGGATAAAGTAATCCGTTAATTTAGGTGAAAAAGATTTTTCTATCTTACCCCGGCTCCAGGGTAAGACAAGCTACACGCCGTTTTTCCCGCAAAATTGTTTTCCATTGTTGAATTAAATTGTCGATTTATAGTGTCTTGGCAGTATTTTTAATGTATTTCAGAATAAAATACAAAATGTATTTTATAAATATATTATAAATGCTACTAAACCCCCCTCATAGAGGGTATGCCGATGGTAGAATAGGCACCAGGTTTCTCCGCCCTAGAGGCACTAGTCCTCTAAAAGGTGTCAACCCGCGGGAACCCCAGGATATAGAAATGGGACCGAGAGCTTCTTCGGCTTGAAGGGGCGTCCGTCGGTTGTGCGGGAGGGTACCTATAAAGTGCGAAACGAAATAGAAACGAAACGAAACGAAACGAAACGAAATCAACGAAGACGAAACGAAACGAAACGAAACGAAATCAACGAAAACGAAACAAAACGAAACGAAATCAACGAAATGGAAACGAAATGAAACGAAACCAACGAAATAGACTGATATGAAGAAAATGGAAGGAAAAAAATAAAAGACAAAACGAAATAAAGAAATAAAAAAAAAGATAATTCGATTTTTTAAATACAATAATTTTGATTAATTATAACCCATCTTGCATGTCTGTCCGTTACAGTACTCCTCACGTACATTACCCGCAACTCAATCCAAGCCGGGTTTGCTTGCCGACAAACTTTCAGAAGTTCAAATGTCATATTTTTATTTGTGTTTGTGTGTGTGTCAGTATTTATGAATTATAAAGTTTCTGGAGTGGGCATATAGAAAAAAATGGGGGATATGAGGGGGTATGTTCATAGATTGGGATATTGAGGGTACATTATTCGTCTGATTTTATTACGTTTTTCGTTTGTATTCTACATAAATTTGCCTATTCGGAAACCAAACAGGATGGTCTTGAGTTTCAGATTCTGGGCACTATTTGACTACTGGATTTTCCCGATTTGTCACGTTTAATCCCCATGAGCTTCTTATGGGTTTTGTCTGTTTTTGTGGACTTTCCCTTTTGAATGCGCCTTGGCGTACGGTACCATTGTTATTACCTTTATTCGGTAGTGTGCCAACAGATCTGGCGTAATGTCTTACCGTTGTTCTTTCCGAGATATACAGGGGTCAAAAAGACCCAACACTATAAACTTTTTATTTCAAATCTTATTGTTCTATTTTGAAGAACTAAAAAAAAAAAACCAACAGCAACATAACAGGACGTACAGTGAGCGGCCTCCTTACAGAAGAACTTCTGAAAAAAATAATGCTTGCAAAAACTAAACATAAGAAACTCTGGAAGTTTTATTGAAATCCATTCTGTTGTTTAGGAAGAGTTATGGATAACGCAACCGTATCCTCTCTCTATTGTATAGCCTTGTATGACAATTACATAGCCTTAAATGACAATGTCCAAAAGTGAAGAAATTTTAGCAAGAACTGTTAAAATGGGAAAACAAAAATAGAAGGTGCACAATGCCATTTGGTACTAAAGAATTCATGAAATTAATGAACCTTGCCATATGGTATTAAAGATTTCCTGTAAGATTCATTCAATTCCATCAAGTTGTTAAGGAGGAATTGCATAGGCAGTGAGGGAAGCACTCACGGACAAACGGACATATACTATATACCCCCTCCCGCTGGATAGCGGGGGGTATAAAAATATGTGCCGTATCAAATTTTATTAATACCGGAAAATTTTTTGGAGAGGGGGTGATTTGGATTTTTTATATATGAAAAGGGATCAAAGGGAAAAAAGGTACTTTTACAAGATATGTAGATTTTTTTTTAATTTCTAAAGTTAATTTTTGATAGGATTTGTATACCTCCGCCAAAAAAAGATTGGGGTATATAGGACTTCTGCTATCCGTTCGTTCGTTTGTCCTTCCCGTCGTCACACTTTTTCGTCTCTCCGACACACTTTTAAATTTTGCTCGGACGGGGATATTTATTAGTGAACTTTAACTACTGCACTTCTGTTGCTCTTATGGTTCCCAAGTTTAAAAGAAGCCACTAAGTGAAAAGGACAGACTGAATAAATGCATAGTATTCTTGTTCAATGGTGATCAAATCCTGTCCTCTCCTGGTGAAAGACACTGAGACATGTGTGGGAAGTAGTCTAGCATCGTATTTCGTTTTGTTTTCGTTGATTTCGTTGGTTTCGTTTTATTTCGTTTTCATTTCGTTGATTTCGTTTCGTTTCGTTTCGTTTTTGTTGATTTCGTTTCGTTTCGTTTCGTTTCGTTTTCGTTGATTTCGTTTCGTTTCGTTTCGTTTCGTGTCTATTTCGTTTCGCACTTTATAGGTACCCTTGTGCGGGATGTATAAATTCACAACCAACCCGTCCTGCGGATGAGACGTAAATAAAACTGAAGTCCCGTGTTGAGAGATTGTCACCCTCTCCGCACGTTAAAGAACCCAGTGTAACAGCTCATTATGAGCATTATGCTCATGATGAGTGGTCCATAAGAGACCTGTTGCACTGGCAAAATTATCCGTCCCTACCCATCACCTTTCCTTGTTTCGAGTCCCATGGCGTTTAAATTTTTAAATGTTCTCGTCCTGAATATAGCTGAAAAATTGCTCGCTGGACGTTAAACACCAATCAATCAATCAATCAATCAATCAATCAATCAATCAATCAATCAATCAATCAATCAATCAATCAATCAATCAATCAATCAATCAATCAATCAATCAATCAATCAATCAATCAATCAATCAATCAATCAATCAATCAATCAATCAATCAATCAATCAATCAATCAATCAATCAATCAATCAATCAATCGTAAATGCTACTACAACAGCGATAAATGCCTGTAAAAAAGTTATTTGACGTTGGTAAAAGGGAGGTAATTATTTTTATTTACGTTAGTTGCCTAACAAGGGAGAGCACTCTATATTTTCTCAACGTAAACAAATATTGACACGATAGAAAGAGATGAGAAAAAGAGACAAACATCGTAAAAGGTGCAAGATTTTGTAATTGTAGATCTATCACAAGTTTGTTAACTTTATTATTTTGAACCTCTTTAAATTTGTAAAATGAAAATCTTGTTTTATTTCAATATGAAACCGGCACGGCCATGAATGCTCGCTCATCTGAAAATTATCTGGAAATTTCACGCTCATCCAGTGCATCAAAAAGTGTCGAGATTTTTTGGGCCGAGATATATTGGGGACGACTTATTTTTAGGGCCGAATCTAGTCTCATTCAATCGAGCTGTGGTTCCTTTATTGGAGTTATCGTTCCTTACGAAATTTCAAAAGTTAACTTCCGCGTAGAAACAAAAATTCTTGTCAGTATGTCAGAAGAGATTAAATGAATAAAAAAATAAATGACTTTTATTACACACGGGTTCCGGGTTTCAGTGGTATCGGACGTACGAGAGAGGGTACGGGACTTCAGGATCACCTTTGCGCTTTATGTTAAGAAGATCTTCATAAGTTGAGTGTGTTAGTGTGCTACACGGAACCGGTGTTTACAAAGCGTCGATTTTTTTTTTATTTGTCAATATGTACAGCCATGTTTGTCAAAAAATCTTAAGTACACATTTTATACCATAAAGAGCTCGCTGACGCTCGCATATTAATTATACTACTAATTGGGCAATATGTAACCCGAAAGACTTCTAACTGATTGGTTTTCCCCAATCTTTTAAATTTGAGCGTACCTGATGATGATTATCCCAGAATAGCACCGTGTCTACTAAATAAGACATATACATATTCATTACTACAACTGGATCGATACATCAACTGGTGGACTGTTACTCCCCGAAGGTACCATACGTCCAATAATGTCTGTTTCGATACTGTCACGATTTATAATTAAAATCTGCAGTTCTTAAATGGTGTAATTACTAAAACTCCGGTTGATATTCTCAAGAATATGGCCCTAAGGGGGCCGTCGTAGTCGTGACCGTATTGTAGTTGGCGAGGTGTATTCAATACAACACTATGTGGTAACGTTTGTCAGTGACTTGTGGCAGGTCGGTGGTTTTCTCTGCGTACTACAGTTTCCACCACCAATAAAACTGACCACCACGAAACAGAAATATTGTTGAAAGTGGCGTTAGACACCATAACCTAACATTAATCCCCTCAAGAATAGCTAAGTCTTAGTAGAATTTGGATATTCGGATTAGGCTCTTTGGTTTTCTTGATCGCAGAGACTTTCAATTATTTGGCTACTCAGTCTTTAGACAGAAACGTGTCGTGTGCACTGAATTAGATCTCTATATCATTTTTATTGTTAAACAAGTCGGATATCACTGTTTATTTTTTCTAAACAATATAGAATTTCAGTTTTTTCTCCAGCTGTATATATTAAATTATTGCCAATATCTGATCAAAAGGAAGTATATACGGCACGTTTCAGGTACACTCAATGTCAAAAGAATGGAAAGACCATTAATTTTAAATATTCAGGAGTAAGCAAACAAGACACCCAAACAATTGATGACTGTCAATGAGACAAAAATAGATAAATATATTATTTGTCATTTTCAATGATGTTATATAAAACGTGACTACGGATCATATTTCTACACGACACAAACAAACAAACAAGTAGGGATTATAAAGTTGACAAACTTAACATCTCAATGTTCATGATTTCAATATCATTATCGTAAAAAAAAATGTAATTATGAATCAAACTGACAAGTAACCTATGAGGAGGTACACAGGTAAAAGATATATTTTGCCTATACATGTATTTGGTTTTAGATAACTCATACTGCCATACATTTACTGCTTTTCATATCAAAAATAGATGTTCTGTCATACGATATTCCAATTTACCAACTGTCAACTTGTCCATTGTTACGAAATTATTTGTTTGCTCATATTTTGAATTATTAAATATATATTTAAATGATGCATAGAGTTGATAGGTCGAAAATAGAATATGGCATGTAGACAAGAACACTCAAAATGTATGTTCGACCCAAAGTGTTGTATTTCAACATACCCACCCAATTCATTTATGTATTCATTTCAATTCTTTTGAATTATTCCAAATATGATTTTATTACACTAAATTAACATCTACATAATTGTTTGATTTTACCAAGTCATGATATAATAATGCATTTAAAATAGTTTTTATTGGCGAAAGAATACATCAATCTTGTCAAATATGGGACCATCTAACATTCGAGAATTGTAGAAATATTTTTAATTTCTAATGTAATTTCCGAGTAGAATACATTGTATTTACATTTATCGGTGCCGTTTCTATAGAAATTGTCATCCCAATACTTTATTAAGCACATGAAACAGAAATTTTGACGTAAAAAATGCAATGAAATAAACAACAGAACACCAAAAACATAAAGTAGTGGCGGGATAACAGAATTGTATTGTTGCGAGGCAGATTTGGCTTCGGCACTGCCACTTCATGAAAAATGCCTGTCTATTTTATAAATACAATATTGATGCACTAAATCGCACATAAAACAATTTTATTATTGTTCGCCTGAGTAATCTCCCTTAAATGATGACATGATGGGTATTTTTATGAGAAAATTGGGGAATTACATTTTTCAGGGGGATAAAATTTAAGACTTTTTTTCAGACATTATTAGAAATAGTAATGGTTGAGAGATACTACCCTACGTCTTATATTAAATACTATTGCAGGTAAATAAAATACCAGTCAATGATAAATTTGACTTCTGTACCATGTACCCCTTTACACAATTATTCCACACTAAAACGAAAAGAAAGATTAAAAGAATTAGTTCAACTTGCTTAGTTAAAAATGGCCGACAAATGTACAGGAAGTGGTAAATCTTATTTTGTAAAAGTGACCACTGTGATCCACTAGATGCCATTTCACTACATGTGCTATTCGCATGTATCTGATTGAACTTGAAATACATGATATCAGATACAACTATGTCTGCTTCATACCTTCATCTACTCATACAAATAGAAAATGAGGGCTGGATGAGAACGACAAAAGCGATGATTTCAATTTTACCTGACAATTGTGCAGTTTTCATTTATATGTAGCAATATTCTAGAAGCATCTGTGTATATCTCAGTTGATCAGCTATTCTATAATGCTATCAGATGTTTGCTACTAACAAGGAAGCTAATAAACCAAGAGTTCCTAGTAATACCATTAAGCCACCACCTCGAAAGTTTTACTGTCCCCATCATGACTGGTTTTAGTCGTTTCGGAATGTCTGCATCACATATGACCGCGGATATGTTCCGTTTGTCGTAGGCACTATACCGTCCTCTTTTTCTCGGCAAAGGTTATGTAAGCTGGAATATAATTCAGACAAAATCTTAGAGATCATTATAGATAGAAAATACACATACAAAATATTCCAGGGCCAATCGTGGTCGTATGGTAGTTGGATTTACAACTACTTGTGCAATCAATGCATATCACCACTAAAGTTGTGAGTTCGAACCCCGTTCATAGCGAGGTGTACTCGATACTACATTATGTGATAAAGTTTGTCAGTCATTTGCGGCAGGTCGGTAGTTTTTTTTCCGGTTTCCTCCACCAATAAAACTGACAGCCACGATATGACTAAAATTTTGTTGAAAGTGGCGTTAAACACCTAAACGGTTTTTAAACCAACCAACAATCCAATCAAAATATTCCTATTGCATAACAAATCAATAAAAATATAATACAGATAGAAAGAAGAAAATGAAAGATATAGACTACATTTACAAGGAAGAAAATTGAAATCAGCGGTAAATGATATTTCAATTTGAATAATTGCTAATATTTCAAACTAAGTATCCATAAATTTACAACAATGGTTCAAAAAATGATGCATACATCTTAAAATAGCACATGATCGCGACAGAAATTTAATCAACCAAAAAATCCTGACGACAAGAGGTCCAATTAATTTCTTTTTAACTTATCAAAATGAATTATATTTAAAGAGACAGTTTTCTACGTCTTTATAATTGTAACTACAGTACCAGGCGGTATGGCTTGCAATGTGCTTATAAAATGTCTATTAGTGATACTTATTATAAACATTTCACAGGGTAGGTGTCGATATCTATAATATTTTTACACCTTAGGAAAAATATAACTTTTATTAACAAAAAAGAAAAAAAAATTTCAGTAGCTTATAGTTGTGTGTGGTGTTTAATATATACTATATTATGTGACTACGTAGTAAAGCGAGCGATTTTTTTTTCTTTTTATATTATTTTCTTACATGTAAGAAGTGAAATGAGCGAATATTAATGGAAATATTTCGTATTAACTACATACTTGTTTTTAATAAAAAAAAACCCAACAACTAAGGACAAACTGTTTTTCCCGACAGCCCGTCGTGCTCGATGGACGCCAGATGTATTCACTGTCGTCAAAGAGCTCCGATCAAAAATGTTTGGTCAACATCCGGGATATTTTAAAGCGGTATTTTTAAAGCAGACACGGATCATTATCGTAAGTATTTATAAATATACTGTGTATATAATGTTTTGAATTATGATGCTTTATGATTGTTATTATTATTAATTTCATTTTTTTGTCCAAATATCATTTATTTTTGCAGTGTAAAATTAGATTTTTCTATAAGTTATAAGGAATCCGGCTTCAAAATCATTACAATCAACTGAAATATTGCTATATCTTGCATTTACAAATGAATTAAATGTTGCCCAAAAAGAAAAAAAATATTGATGAATGATTGATTTTACTTAAAAATACTATTTTTGTTGATGAAAAGTCAATTAGTAACTAGTTATACCCTAAAACATGATGTCAACAGATGTTTTTGAAATCCGGCTTGGTCAAAATGTAAACATGTATACAAACCGGTTGGGTCATTTATAAATAACCGGGTTTGTCAGTATGTAAATACCACTGATCTTATTGTAATTGAGCATTATATTGCAATTTAACAATAGCTATGATTAGGAAATATCTCAAAGGCGATAAATACTGATCCATAGTATGAATATTCGCCATGTCTGCTAATTTCAGCTACTTTGAACAATAAAAAAAATCGTTATTTCTATGTTAAATTGCTACTGTCGCGAACACTTGATTTTTTTAATGCTTTCTGGGGCACTGACATCACGATTGGTGCTCAATACGCTACACTCACTTTAAGTAGTTGTCCAGGCGCATCAATTGAGTAGTGGGAGATTCTTTTTATAACGCAATATTTTAATTTTATACTCGTTGATAACGAAGTAAGTCACTCTGTGGAAATAACTTCATGAATACGATATTTAAGTTTCTAGGCTGTAGTATTGAATTCCTTTCCGCACGGACGATTTTGGCAGTTTGTATACAAAGAAAATGTTAGGTGTACTCGATTAATGCAACGTTCGTTACAAGTTGTAATACGACAAATGTTCGTGCTTTGCTCACTGAAAATAGAGGCTCAGTGGTCTGAGCCTATGTCGTTCACCTTTCATTCTGCGTTGAGGAAACTTAATACAGACAGAACCTTCTATAGGTGCTTCCCACCAAAGTTCGGCTCATTTGGCTAAGCAGTTTCAGAGAAGAAGATTGTTAGAAATCGGCCAATCAGAAACAAGAATTGTCTGTGGCGACCATGTTTGTCAACGGATCGGGATGAAATGTGCAATCTTTATAGAAGACCTTCCATAGTTGCTTCCTACCAAGTTTCGGTTCATTTGGCTAAGCAGTTTGAGAAGAGAAGATTTTTTATAAAATCGGCCAATTAGAAACAAGAATTATCTGTGGAGACCATGTTTGTTAACGGATCGGGATGAAATGAGCAGTCTTTATAGAAGACCTTCCATAGTTGCTTCATACCAAGTTTCGGTTCATTTGTCTACGAACTTTTAGAGGAGAAGATTTTTTTTTTAAAACTGCCAATCAGAAACAAGAATAGTCAATCGTAACTACTCGGCCATTCTCGCTACCCTACAAATAACCTCGTATGCATAAGGCGTATAAATCGCACTACTTTTCACATGTCAGTTACATGAAAGTTTGATAAAGTTATATTTTAAACAATTTTCTATATTTCAATTATTTTCATGGATAAAAGTTAAAGTTTTAATTAGTTTTGCATGATTAGATTTTACTTAGTATGTCTTCCATATTGGATTTTCGTGGACTATATTTTTGTGCGGCTTAACTTAACTTAACTTCCGGCAAACAATTTAAGAAGAATTTCTACTATCTACGTACGAGGTTATTTGTAGGGTAGCGAGAATGGCCGAGTAGTTACGATTGCAAGAATCGCTTGTGGCGGCCATGTTTGTTAAGGGCAGTTTAAAAAAAATTGGCTCCTACTGCTATAGCTGTCTAATTTACTCATTTTTATGATTTTATTGGATCTAAATAGTTCAAAAGATCTGTAATGATTTGATGTTTGTTACTGCAAAAAATCTTTAAGATATCTAGAATAACAAAAAAAATATGTCCAAAAAACATATCAAAATTGTCAGGAGTGCAACCCTTTTTGTGACACTTTAAAAAATCCTTAATTTTCAACAACCTACCACAGTGCTAAATCAAACAATATGTTATCAAAATCTATTTCATCACAAACTTTGATATGTTGACATACTTTAAGATAGCAATAGATCATGCTTCACATTTATTATTGCATAAAAATATGGCTTTGTAAAAAAGAAGCACCTAGTCAGGAGTGCAACAAACATTTACGCAAGATTTCCTAAATTACATTGTAGAAATGTTGTCTTTTAGTTTTCAAAGATATGGGGTATAAATAAATCTTAATACATCATTGCTGCTTCAAAACCATAGTTAAAGGATACACTAAAATCAGTAGTAAGGCCAAGAATGTCACATTAAAGGCAGCTCCCTCAAATGTCAGGAGTGCAACATTTGATATTTTCTTAGACATATTTTCTTTTAAATGTAACTAAAATCACATTTGTCTTTCTATTTCAACAGAGACTGACCAAGAGAACAGATAAAACCCATTTACCTGTTTGAGATACATAAAATATCTCTCACAGAAGCATTTGATTCATATCAGGAGTGCTACTAGTTTTAAGTGATCTTCTACACAGTCTAAATTATAGCTTTTTATATGGATGATTTAAATAAAATGAGATTCTGTCAAGTTTAGAATAATGTTTGAAAAAATTAAAAGTGCCAATAGCATTTTATGTGCTTTTAATTTTATGTAATAAAGCATTTTTGTTCATTTTAAATGGTCTCATGCTTTAATATCTATTAGGTATTAATACTAGAGACATTCTCTGACAAGGGAATATGTTTTCTAGGTTCATTAGCTATTGGAGATTAATTGACCTGATAAAGTTTATGATAAATGCATTTATCTATTTTCTTATAGATAATTTATGGTTAACCATGTTATTGTAAATGTTGCACTACTGACATAAATATTTAAAAATCATTGAAATTGATATAATTAATTTTCTAAGTATCCAAAAAATACTTGTAATTGTACATTAAACATCTATTTTCAATATTAATTTAGATTAATACATGTTTTGAATGTTTTTGTATAGTATATTTCAAAAATAAGTTAGAATTTTCGAGAAGTATGGCTGTAAACAAGTTACAAATAACTAGAAAAATATTACTTTAAGAAACAATTATCATTAAAACTTGGTAAAACTATTGCTTGAAAGAACACCAACTGATTTTTTCCCCTGTGAATTGTTTTTAAGTTAATAACTCTTCTTTTTCTTGATGGCAATATAATGTCAGGAGTGCAACATAGTACCATTGATAAAATAATGATAATTTATAATAAATTGCCTTTTCTAGCCTATAAAAATATTCTAATTATTTATTTATGATTTATTTAATATATTAGAGTGGTATAATACAAATTTTCAAATGTACATAATTAAAAATATTGCTGCTAAAACTGGGTATTAAAGAAGTGGTATGGCAAAAAATTGCTACAAATTTCCAAATACTGTCATTTCTGTACAAATATTTCATTGAAAACAGGTACAAATTATTGTATGAGTTAACAGTTATTGTATGAGTTAACTGTTCAATGTTGGCATTTTAAAATGTGATATTTTCTTCTTTTTTTTCTTTATTATAAATTTATAAAATGTCAGGAGTGCAACAAAAATAGACAAAATGTTTTTTCTACAACCAATTATTTTGCGATCGTTCAAAGAATCAATGTTATCATTTTTTACAAATGGCTACTTATCTTTAAAGTTTGAAAATTTTGCTGTCTTAAGTAAAAATATTCATTATTATTTTGATAATAAAAACTTTATCAGGTAGATTGGACAAAAATATTGAGAATTTTTCATAAAAAATAGCTTTTAAGAAAAACTACAACTACCAATAACCCAATATTTTGCACAAAAAGTCATTTATATCAGTTGCGTTGTTTGAGAAACCATTATACAAAATAATTGAGACTAAAGATTGTTTAACTGATATAGAATTAGTATGTGTTTTACATGGTTTTTATGCCAATTTGTGTTCAATAAAAGGTTCTTAGAAATATATTGCTTATCTGTTCATAGTTTCATTTACTTCAATGTATACAACATTGATAATTATCAGCAGAAAGTTTTTAGGAGTGAGTTTAATTTGGACATTTTTTTCACATTTTGGAGCCATTTTTTATGAAACAGCCCTTAACGGATCGGGACGAAATGAATAATCGTTACAGAGGACCTTCCATAGATGCTTCCTACCAAGCTTCACTTCATTTGGTTGAGGCGTTTCAGAGGAGAAGATTAAAATGTGAATAGTTAATGGACGACAGACGACGAACGAAAGACGACGGAGTGATGATAAAAGCTCATTGCCTTTGGCAAGGTGAGCTAACAACAGTCATTGGGTAGATATGTCGCTCCACTCGGACACATTATTCTGATTCCGAGCTCTTTCTCCTTAATGCTGCGTTCTTAGCGGAGAAGCAACAAATACCAATTTTATATTCTTTTGTTTGACAAGACCGCAGTTCGTACCCACAATCTATCACACTCGAGGCGAGCACGCTAATCATTACGGCTACCGATGTAGTTCCCTATTTTTATTTTCTTTTTATTATTTTTTTAATCAAAATTTCTTATTGTCCTTCAAAAATTTAATCCAAAACAATAAGAGTTACTTGATATCTTTATAAACATTGAGAGTTCCTACTTTTGTTCAAACACTCTTTGAATATTGCAATAATCCAACTGCATAGCAAATAAAGAAAACGAATTATAAGTTCTATACAAAATCATGACCATTCTGTCGGAGGTGACATGGCGAATGCCAATTCTGCACAAACCGTTTGGTATTTCTTTCTTTTAATGTTATACAAAACATCCACATGTAAAATATTTTGACTATGTGCTGTTGGTTTTTTTTCACAACTTTCATTCATTGAAGACAATTCTTTGTTTTTTCTTTTTATCAATTTGCAAGTCGAACATATCCTTGACAAGTGTTATAATGAACCTTAAATAAATTACAAAAAGGAAACATAATTGTGATATTGAGCTGTTTTCGCTATTCTTTCAATTTTTTACATAGACAAAACCGGTTCTACTGAAACACAATTTTTGGGACCCAACCGGAAAGTAGTGGCTGACAGAGCCGGAACGAATGTACGTAAATACGCATCGTGTTTTTTTACTGTAGCAAGTCTAAAACTATTCATGGTGGCACGCCAGTGCAAACTATCATGTATATAAGCATTACAAAGGGTTTGTGTACTTTAATTACACATATAGACTACTTTTTATAGCTTTATTTGATGATTTCAATCTCATTATTAGCATTTTTCATTGTTTATGTCCATCATTTTATCTATATCTGAGTAATTTATTAAGTTAACCACAGAAACATATAGGTGAAAACAAGCAAAAATAATCGACCGATAACGACATCTTCTGGATTCAAGATATAATAAAACTATATGATCATAATACTTACATTTTGTCGTCGCCTGTATGTCAAACATGCCTAATTGATTTGTACCGGAAGATGACAGAACAATTCCGACCGGAGCTCTTTGACGACAGTGGTATTGTAACATTATGCATACAACAATAATACATGTACAATAGATACGTACATCAAGTTGATAACGAATGCCTTATATTAGAATATTTAATTTATCAATAACTTTCTCCTTCATTGACAGTCGACCCGGGCAGAAACGACCAGAAATAAAAACGATTAAATAGATAAAAACTCATGAAAACCTGTGTCTACGATGCCAAATGCACAATCCTGTCTCGGGAGAAAAGGTGTTCGGACATACACCCATCTATTGAAAATGATCGTGAATTTTATATTTATTGAAATTATAATATCGTGTTAATTCGGTGTACGGCGGCTAGAAAGTGATGAAAAACCCTTAGTACCAGAATTATATTGGCCCAGGTCACGTGACCTTTTTAATATTCACATAACCCGTACCGTCAATACAATATTTTCCCGCTATACTCAAACGAAACGCGGGGAAATACAATTATCCCGGTTTGAATATTATAACAACTTTTGATTGGTTAAAACCCCCGGGCATAAACAAAAACGTATTCCCAGGTATGGGCCTTATTACCGGGCTTAACTAGCCATTCTCCGGGGATATCAAGCGCATAATTACGCATTCAGCGTCCATATTGAAAATGACGAAACGTTTCGCTAGCCACACTGTTGATGACATTCATCAAAAAAGGTTAAAAATTATTCCGACAACGACAGAAAGAGCAAACAAAAGGGCAGAAAATTTACTACGGAAATATTTAGCTGAACCAAATGATGATACACAATTTGAACTCTTTAGTCCTGAGCGATTGAATGATGTCCCGAAACACTTATCTAACAGTGCAAACTTGAATGAAATCTCTTTCACTTCTGAATATTTGTTAATAAATGTTGTATTTCACTAATCATGTTATCCTATTTCCTATAAATCCCCCAGAGATATAAACAAAACATGGTCCAACTTGGTCTGCCATTATATACACAGTTCCCGGCATACATATGCAAATTACCCACGTCGACGTAAAACTTTAATGATGTCAAAGCTCACGACGTTGCGCGGCAAAATCAAATTAAGTTGATTTTGGCCTTATATTGAAAATAAAGCTGTTAATTTGATTAACTGTCGGCTTCTACCAAAGGTAATACCCTACACAAGGTAAAAACACTCGAAACTTTCATATATTTTACTTATTCTAGCCAACAACAAAGAAAACGTCACATTTACATTGCCGGCCGTGGTCCAAAATGTTTTATTTTTGACTTTTACCGGAGATAAATTCGTTATTTGCGTTCGTATCCGTAGATATGGAGATTTTAACACTCTTCATCTGCGCCTCAAGATGTACTTGGCCACTTCAAGGTGTTAGAATCTCCATATCTACGGATAGGAACGTACATAATTTATATTCTAACATGACGTCAATCAATGGCTATATAAATAATACCGTGATAAAACACCCGATATATTTTAATTCGCACATGCGTATTGACGAACAAATCATAAACATCATTCATAAGTGAATTCGGGTATTCATACAGGACCGTAGTGCATATATAAAACAAAAAAAATATTGTATTGTTTCTTGCGATAATTTTTTTCCGGAAAAAGAAATACTTAAGGCAACCATCTATCGATTTTGCTTTATGTAATTGTTGTCTTTCGATGACGTAGTATACAAGGACGCTGGTTACATTGACACAAACTGGTTATTGATTTATTTTACGATTTTGTGTGCGTATTATTTGTTAAATTGCTATCAAATTGGAAAATATCCGTAAACTTAATTGCATCACCGTTTAGTTATCCATATAAGAAAAACAACTGTAACCATGAAGGTTAGTGACTTTTCTTATGACATGCATTTTCATTACTGACTTCCACATTGAAAAATAAGTTAGATATTTCCTGCCTGAATCGAAATAATTCATGGAAGCTACAGTTTGTATAACGTTTTAACATGGGTTTCATTATTTTCGTTGAATTTTATCGCTCGCTGTAAAGTTTTACGATAATAATATTATCCATGTTAAAACTGGATACAAACTATGGCTTCCATGAATTATTTCTTAATTATTCACGTGTGAACATAAAATAAGAAACATTAATGTGTTTTGTATGGATTTTGAAAAAAAACTTGTTGGTGGAGGTGCTTGCATAGTTAATGAATGCATATTTCATCGATAATGACGAAAATTTTAAAGAATTATATAAAATATTTACATGCATGTATCATTGAATTTTAACCTTAACATACTTTTTTTCCATTAAACATATATTTTCAAATATAAAATGAGAAAGTAAATTTTTATAATGCATAATAATTAAATGATATTAATTTTCTATGAAAATGAAAACGCCAAATGTTCCTACATGGTATTGATTACGTTATGTGAAGCAAATACAAATATATACCTTGTATGATACCCACAGAACAGTACTCGATATCATAGAACAGAGCTTCGTTCTTTATTATATTTAAACCCCTCGAGCAGTTTCTTTGAAATCCGACTTCATGCAAATATTGTATCAATATAGATATTGTTCATCTTTTTAGTTTTCAGTGCTGTGGTTTTTTTTTCTTTTGTATATCTTCGTTCAGTGTCTTGTCCCAACGCTGCTTGTTTCTCTGAATTGTCCATACTTGATTGTCCCTTCTTCGGTTTTCTCTAACGTCTATTTAGAAATATAGAACAATCCAGAGAAACTGGCAACATTGATGTCTGTTTTATACTATAACACGATGACGGTGCATTTTAAAGTGTTAGCTCACTAAAACAGTCTGCAAGTAGCCATCTCTCCTCTGAAATGCTGCGTCCTTATTTCAAGTTGATGGTTTGATCTGAATGGGGATAAAATTCAAAAGAGGTTTTGGTTTAAGAAAAGCTTGAAGACCCCAAAAGAGATAATAATAAGAAGCCCTAATTCGAAGGACATACACTACAATGGTCAACCAATTGTGGACAAAACACGTACACAGAAAACTAAAGATTGTACAATACGTACACCACTAAAAAAATAGCATTTAGACGGAGTTAAACTACTGATTTGTATTATTATTTATTCAATGAATAATGAAAAGAAAGTTTAAACACATGATCAATAACCCACATCTGATCAAGCTACGATTACCCTTCACTCATCACCCGTGAGTCAAGTAACAAAGAAACCTTCGTTTCGTTTGTCGTAATCACAATCCGGTCCTTTCTTCATTCATGACTTGACTTATCACTGTGTCTGTTACAAGAGTAACACGACAGGTGTCACTAACGGAGCAGGAACAACCTACCCTTCCGAAGCACCTGATTTTAAGGTTTCAAGCGTTTTATTAGCTTTCGTGCTGTCGTTATTTACATAGTTTTCCAGATTAAATATTGTCTGATTGTTAAGACACAGATATTTGGTTTCTTCTATTGACTTGAGTCGATGACTATGGAAGGTGTAGTTAAATTTGTTCGGATTGTTATTTCGAGTAACAGACCAGACGTGACATGAATGAATGAATGAAAAGCTATTTTCTTTTCCATATTGCAAGTTTGTCGAGATCTTGTATTGTGGTTTTTATAGACATATATACAATGGTTAATCACATGGTATTTTTTTTTTTTAGATCAGAGGTGTACTAACCACCTGGTATTTGCATTATTTTTAGATCACGGGTGTATCAACTATCTCGTATTTGTATTATATTTAGATTGAAATGTATTAACCATCTGGTGTGTGAATTCTTTTCTCATTGGATGTATTAAGTATTCTTTTTAGATTGTGGATGGACTGACCGTTAGGTATTTATGTTCTTTTAAGATTGTGGATGCACTGATCATTAGGTATTTATGTTCTTTTAAGATTGTGGATGCACTGACCATTAGGTATATATGTTCTTTTAAGATTGTGGATGCACTGACCATTGGGTATTCATGTTCTTTTAAGATTGTGGATGCACTGACTATTAGGTATTTATGTTCTTTATAGATTGTGGGTGCATTGACCATTTGGTATTTATCCTCTTTTAAGATTGTGGATGCACTCACCATTTGATATTTATCTTCTTTTACAATTGTGGATGCACTGACCATTTGGAATTTACCTTCTTTTACGATTGTGGATATATTTACCTATTGGTATTTATCTTATTTTCAGATTGTGGATGCATTAACCATCTGGTAGGTGCTACCTGGGATGATGATTGTGATACTGCCAGCAACTCATATACAGGTAATTGTCTTTACAAAGTGTGACTAACAAATACCATATAAGGTTTATTGAACACTTTGCTGATCCACCGTTTTTTCCATTATATTCATGTAACCAACAGTTGGCGGATTTGGCAGTGGATCATTTCAGGTCGCGTAACACATCCACCAGAAGAAGAAATGTTAATATTAGACAAAGTCATGTTCGCACTTGTTTCACATTTAATGTGACATACTAGTGAAATTGAAGTAGAGGAATTAATTTTATAGACATTTGTGTTATTCAATCACTGCACATTCAGGAGTATGCATCGAAATTGTATTATAGTGTTGTCAAACACGTATTGACTATCTATATGAGTAACATGGCGGGTGTCTTATAAGAGGCAGGAACTGCTACTTTTTCGCAAGAACCTGGGTTCACCCTACGTTTTTGGTGGGGTCCGTGTGCTCATCTTTTTAATTTTCTGTGTTGTGTTGTGTTTTGTTTGTCTTCGTCCTGTGTCTTGTGTACCCAATGTTGCCAGTTTCTCTGTATTGTCCATTCTTGATTGCCCCCTTCGGTTTTCTCTAACGTTTATTTATAGATTAGTAATGCCACTGGAGGACAACATTGGAAATGCAAAACAAATCATCAAAAGCATTCATTGACAATCTGCAAATAAATTTGAACAATCAAAAACATTGATTGATCGGTTGTTGTTTAACGTCAATTGAGCAGTATTGCAGCTATATTTAAATTCACAAGCAATAAATCGGAGAGGTAAAAGGTGAATTCCGGGTTGAGGCTATGAAGCGATGTTTTAATTAACACAAGATGAGGAGATATTTAATAGATTTAGTGTATTTTCTTTTGAAACAGACCATTCATTCATGTCACTACCAGTGAAAGTTCCTGTCGTTGAGGTTGTATCCAGCACAGAAGAAACTAGGTCCTTAATTCTCTCAGTTACCTAAACGCGTCGTGCGGTCTAAATTTGATATCTACGTTTTTATTATCTACAATTAGTTCAATCTAATTTTATTACTGATACATAAATAAAGTAGAATATGACTATTGGTGTTCGCGATCTTCAACTTTGAGTTTTTGTGGACCATTGTTTTTCATGTCTGTTTTGTCCGGTTTAAGTTAACATTTGTATTGGCTGTGCTCCTTCCATTTGACGCTTCGGGTTGCACTTTTTTGTTTCTACAAACTATTATTATGGAGATGTACATTTAGTGCGTATAAATATAATGGGTACATTACGTTTCTCTTTAAAAATTCAATGACGTGTGAAAAAGTAGGCTAGCTCTGTTTTATGTAATGTTATCTCGATAAATTACATCACACTGTGTAGTGTTCTATTTTTAGTGTATCGTTTGTTTCATTTGTGATGATTTCACGCCTTGTTTAATTTCCTTTTCTAGACATATCCATGGTAGACATTTAGTGCTTGTTCATCAAGAGGTCAATGCACATAAAATGCACATTTCCAACTAAGCTAGTGAATTACTATTATCTGGTTATCGATGTGTGACAATGAATCACTATCTAAGTACTGAATCAGTACCTAGGTTAGAAAGTCACCTACCTTATGTGTATCAAGGTATAATTAGTGCATCACCGTCTTGGTTGATTGATCGATTGATGTTTAACCTCAACTTTAGCAATATTTCAGCTATATCGTGGCGTTCACCGTCTTGGTATCCAGGTACAATAAAAATCCATATGGGTTTCGAGGTAAAACACTTGGGGGTTAGGGTTATGGTCTTTAACGTCACTTTCAACAATATTTGAGTTATATCATGGAGGTCAGTTTTATAGTTAAAAGAGTGAATCTTTATCTGGCTAGCGAGCTATAATATGAATCATTATTCGAGTATCAATATAAAATATTATTTCACTACCTAGACATCAAGGTCCCAGTATATAGCAGTGAATTACTGAGTGTCCTAATTTAACAATGAATCACTATCTGGGTACCTAGGTTTTACAGTGAATTAACAGTCAGGTATAACACTGAATCGCTATCTGAGTATCCATATATAACTGTGAAAATGTAAAATACACTACGACATAAAACAAAAAGTGTGCAGCTTTCAGTAATGTTTAATAAACGTTAGAGAATATCGAAGGGGCAATCAAAAATTGACATTCCACAGAAATTGGCAACATAGGGTACACAAGACGAAGGAAAACAAAACAAAAACACAACACAATATATGTTGGACAACATAATACGCAAACCAACACACATAACAAGACATGAGCTCTCCCACAAACAGCCGGAGGAAAAGACGAACCGATCACGTTACGACATGAAACAAACCGTGTACAGCTTTCGATGATGTTTAATATACATGTAGCTTATTTTATTTGTAAAGTTTACCGGTTAATATCGAGTAGAGATGATGGTTCCGGCATAACTCATATAATTTTGAACTTAAATGCAAAGTGTATATAAAATATCGTACCTATTATATTTTAAAATTAATTTGTATTTAAAATAATTTGCATGACAATGCAAATAAAGAAATCCAAGAGATCAACACAAAATCACAAGATCGTTGAACAAGACAAAATTCATGGACGAGACGTGTTACCGGTGACATAACTAAAAACAAAAACAAAAATAAAAACAAAAACAAAACAAACAAAATAATTATAAAAATACGGGGTCGTGAGAGCAGACAATCGAAATGACTCTTTCGTGCACAACAGCGCCAACACCCGAATGCTTTGCCTTGGAAAGTTCATACCAAAATATTTAAGTTAATGCTGTAATCATTATATTTCTATTATATTTTGTCTATTTCAGCCTCATATTTAACTGTGTTGCTAGCAGCCGCCTCATATTATATAATCATGAGGAATCTAAGATGATAGGCAATTCAAAAAGGAACAACAACTTCTGATCACCTCTATTATTTTTGTACATTAAAAGCTCTGTGAATAATAAGATGTATTCATGAACTATCATAACATGCGTGTTTTGTTTTTTTCATTAAACTATACGTAAATGTAAGTTAATGTCACTTATTCGTAACAATGATTCGTCTGCCATCTTTTATCATTCCCATCTTCACCTCCCTGATGAGGTGAACAATTAATGCTTGCTTTGTTTTTTTCATTAAACTATACGTACATGTAAGTTAATGTCACTTATTCGTAACAATGATTCGTCTGCCATCTTTTATCAATCCCATCTTCAGGTGAACAATTAATCTATGACAAATTATCTCAATTGCTGCATAATGGTTCGATCTGACAACAGAACCAAAACAAAACAAAACATAATCATTTATGATTATCATACGTTGTGCTAGAATTTACAACGTATGTTCAGAGTAGTACCATTAATAAAATGGAAAAAAAATACCATACTGTCAGATATAAGCGTTAGAGAATGGACAACCCAGAGAAACTTGGACACCACTATGCGCAAACAACGTAAATAAGATATCAGCCCTCCTACAAACAACTGAAGGTGAGAACGAACCTATCATCATTTATGCAGAAATCGTAACGGACATCATCACACGGAACTAAGAAGTTAAAGACACATATTAAGACAACACATAAAACTAAAAAGATGAGGAACACGGACCCCAACAGAAAACAAAAAAATCCTAAATCCAATAGAAAAAACGTAGAGAGAGACTAAATCGATAACACATATATACATGACCGCTCCCTTTCCGGTTTCGAGGTTGTTTGCTGAGAGCTAAATTGGTAACCCTTCTTATATGAATGTATCATGTTGTCTGTCAAATGTTTTAGCAGACATCAACATTTGGTGAAAAACAATGTGGCATATGTTTCTATGACGGCCGATTTCGGTTTAGATTTATGATGTTTAACGCCGCTGTCAACAATATTTCAGTTATATCGTGGCGGTCAGTTTTATTGATGGAGGAAACCGGAGTACCCGGCGAAAACCATCGAACTGTCGCAAGTCACTGACAAACTTTATCATATAATGATGCATCGAGTACGAACTTGCCATGAATGGGGCTAGAACTCTCACAACCTTTGGTGGTGATAGGCACTGATTGCACAGTCACGACGGGCGATTTCGGTATATAATTGACTTTTGAATCTACATTATGTCCTTTGAAATTTTGTTATAATCATGTATTGATATGTTAGTTTTTCTTATAAGCGGTATACTTAGATTTCCAGAATAAATACATTTTCATAAGCAAAATAACGGACAATGCGTTTTTGCCATTGTATATTCGTTAGTAAAACAATTCAAAGCGATTACAGCAAATCAGTCATAATGTCATCCAATTAAAACTATGATTTTATTCAATCGTTCAATGTCATGGATATGTTAAATTTTGCAATACTTCAAGCATGTGGAGCAGGAACAGCTCACTCTTCCGGAACACCAGAGTTCACCCCTGGTTTTAGTGGGGTTCGTGTTGTTCGATCTTTAGTTTTCTGTGTAGTTTTTTTTATAGATCATTGTTTGTCCTTTTGGTCATTGTATTGTCTGTTCTTTGATTTACGGCTTCTGATTATCCCTTTGTTATCTTCAAACTTTTGCTAAATCATGTGTGTAAAATGCCAACCCTCATAATAAACAATCCTGACGAGATATCCCGAATAGACAATCTAACAACTGACCATCAATTCCATATTTGCTATAGAAACAAAAGAAGGTGAAATAAGGGAACAATACATTTCGTGTTGCTCATATTGTAAGTTTTCTGTGTTGTCTTATTGTGTGTCTTTACATACTTAGTTCCGTGTTGTGATGTCCGTTACGATTTCCGCAACAAAAAACCCCCCCAAAAAATGTTCGGTTCGTTTTTACCTCCAGTTGGTTGTAGAAGGGCTCCTGTCTTATTTACGTTATTTGTGTTGTTTTTTTGTATAGTGGTGTCCAATACATATTTTGTTGTGTTTTTGTTTTATTTTTCTTCGTCATTACATATGTCTTGTGTATGGTGGTGTCCAACACATATTGTGTTGTGGTTTTGCTTTGTTTTTCTTCGCCTTGTGTACCATATGTTGCCAGTTTCTCTGGATTGTCCATTTTTGATCGCCTTTTTGGTGTTCTCTAACGTTTATTTGCTATGAAAACAAAAGAGGCTAAAATAAGGGAAATGTATTTTAATTAAAATTACATTTAATTATACACATGAATTTTCAACTAAGTAACGTCATCTCCAGCAATATTTCTCTAATACTCATTACTTGATTGTATGGTAGAAGGGTGATAACTCGGATTACTTCGTTGATAATCTCCCGTAAAATTAGTGTAAGGTTTAAGCAACCGTTACAAATGAAAAAAAAGACAAACATGTTCCAATATTTCATTTCAAATGTCTAATGGAAATCTATGGGCATAAAAAAAACCATGTCTCGCTCATACAGGTTCAGGGATACTCTTTATTGACTAACCACAATTCATTGTATTGAACGCCAAAAGTGCCTTATGTTAATGTCCATTATTGTAAGAAGTCATTTCAGCATTATACGTGGTGGTTACAACATTAGACCGCTTGTTACGCTATGGGTTATGGTGTTTGACTCCACATTCAACAATATTTCAGTTATATCGTGGTGGTCAGTTTTATTGGTGGAGGAAACCGGAATACCCAGAGAAAACCACCGACCCGCTGCAACCGCTTATTTACAACATTTTATGCGGTGGTAATACCATTATATGTTGTTGTTGTATCATTATATACATTGAATTTAATATACGTAATGATTTGTACATTGAATGCTGTGTTCACGACAGATAGACATAGTGGTCATGGTATTATGTTCTAATGCATTTTATTCAATGGTTTTTATTGAAGGTGATGATGATAAGATAGTGAATGTGGTGATTGTGAATGTGATGGTGATGCATGTTGATAAAATATAATCAAAAATGCAATAAATGTTATCATGCTGAGTTGGATCTATATAGTACACATATCGCTCCACTCGGACACATTATCTTGACTTCGAGTCAAGTAGTATTAAGTTATTAAGTTATTGTTTAGCAAAGAAGTAGCAAATACGAATTCACGAGTCATTGGACCTGACGGTGGATCAAACCCACGATCTACCACATTTGAGGCGAACATGATAACCTTTAGACACCGAAATAGTCAAGTAGGAAAGAGGATTATCCCCCCCCCCCCTTTCATCCGCCTTCTATGACGCAGGTGTACTACTGTATCAGTGTCAGTGAACTCTTGTCGAATTTATTCTTTGCTTTATCAATTTGTTGTACATACGATAGCCAATATAAAATGAAAAACAAACAAAATTATCACACTGTCGGAACAGATCCGAATAATAGAAAGAGAGACAAAATAGACACCCCCAACACATTTACATCACCGCTCTCTTTCCTGGTTTGGTACAGACACTTCAATAAAACATGGCGGGGTTAAACTAATTTAATGTGTTCAAACCTCCCCTCTTAGGGAAATGATGTGGTCATATGCTTTCCTCATATATGAATAAAATGTCCATCCCCACATACATGTATATCTGGGCGAACAGCGTTACAATGGGTGAGTTCAGAGTACTGACGTTGATGGATAAAAGTTACCATTGTCAAAAGTAATCACTATGGGCAAGACATTGGTTCTAATGTTGACCAATGGAAGCTACCGTTGGCTACAATCCTAACTGACAGCCTAAAATGTTAGCATTGGTAAGTCACGTATTCACACGAATACAAAATGGCGGTATCTTCGCCAGTTCCAACCGCGCAAGATTTACAAGGTTTGATTTTCCCACTGCAACTAGCTCTTAATGGAAAACTTGATCAAACCAGAGCATTTGAAGTTTATTTTCCACAGTAAGTATTTTGTATTCAATGGTAAATGAAATAGCTATAGTCTTCACCTCATGGAAATGAGAGCTTTTTCTATTTTGAAAATAATATAAGATACGTTTTATTTAAAGTCGGCATGTCAAAACAACAAATACAACACAAGCTCTAGTGTGCTTTTGACCGACATACATTGCACAAAAATAAATAACAGTAAAAAAAACATGCAAATTGATAGTTTTAAAAAGCTATCATAATAGCAAAATAATAAACAAGTTAAAGCACACATATTGCACAGACAAGGTAAGCATACACAATAGTAAAGAATAAAAAAATAAATCAAGCACAATAATAAAAGCTTATGATCTAAAAAAATGGAGCTGGTGTTGTGAGCTAAAAGCATCTTATACTGCTAAAAAATAAATATGAATAATATATAAAAATTGAAAGGTGGATGTAAGCAGCAATCAGGACGAGCTAAAGATGATTGCGAAAAAGGGAATATTAATCTTACGAATTCCACACAGTGTAGGGAAAAATTCTACTCTTTAGAGAGAGGACATAGAAAATTTTGGACGAATCTAAGAAACCGGGAAACAGAAGACCTAAACCGTCTTATTTTGAAACCGATATAGCATTTTTGCTACAGGATAATGCGGCATTTAAACCACCTTTGCTAAAAGCTCATTTGGTTTGAAGGAAATCAACAACAACGAGGATCACCAGGGTGACATTAATGATCATGGTGTGGTGGGCGAGTCAAAGACAACATCTACAAGCACCAGTAGTGCATCTAACACACCTTCATGTATCAATTCAAAGAAGAAGTGTACCACATTTTCGGACGAACTTATGGAATATTTTGAACAGAGGGACGAAAAATCCTAGGTTTCCTTAAAGATGTGCAGTAATCTCAAAATCAGCAACAAGAAAGACAAAATAAACTTATGGAAAACATTATTGAAAAAAATGTAATTTGATTACTGTACAATTTGGGAAACTTCTTAAATGATTTTCTAGTCACGTACAGAAGAATCAGTATTATTTTAATAACACAAGGAAACTAAGGAACATGTGTCTGTTTTACAATTTCTTGTTTTGTTTAAAAAACACTAATCTTGTGACATTCTGAGGAATGTAAATTTTTTTTAATTTGCTGGACTTGCATGTAGGTAGTAGATGAGTACAGATGAAGCATGCATTTTTATTGCTGTATTAAAATATCTGAAGATTTTGAGTCTCCATTATCTTGACCCCCATGTGTCTTTGTAAACCATATCATTGCACATTGGTTCACCAACTGTTGTTTTAACGAATTCATTGCAACTGGTGTCCTTCTCGTGCAAATAAATCAACATTACATACCGGTACCACCTCTTCATCAGGGAAATCAAATATGTCGTTCTTAGATAAGTATAAGCTATGTAGCACACACGCTGCTAATATAGAATCTACCAATAAACACATGTCAGATACATGAAACCTTAGCAACATATACCGTTCAGAGTTAATTTGTCAACCTGGTTTACCAATGGTAATGTTGCCTGGTACCGATGAAATTACTCTGAACGCACCCAATATAACACTCTAATCTTGAACATTATACATAATATATTTAATCTTCATGGCACAAGAGATTGTCATATATACAATTCTTATTAAAGAGAGTCGTGACCACAGGGGCTTGTTACGATTTTTATTTTTTTTCCCGAGTACTCTAAAAATTTGACATTTTAGATTCCTCCCTTGTGGTTTTTAGAGTACTCGGAAAAAAAATAAAAATCGTAACAAGCCCCTGTGTCGTGACCTCAATCATTATTTATATTAGATAGTACACGAGGTCAACGTAAGACACAAGGAAACAACAGTCACTTGGGCCACAAACGATACAGTAGTATTCTTTTCACTCTTCGGATATATGTGTTATATTATAATGCCCAAAACTAGAAGAAGCAAGACATGACAATTTATATAATATTGAGAATAAATAAAAAAAATTCAAATCTTTGGCTAATGTTTCAAAGTTTATATGGTTAATGTCAGCTGAGGACACATTTATATATAGCTAAGTAATTGTATCAATTATTAAATAAATTGAATAACTTAAGACATGAAATTTTATCTAATTAAAGTGCTAAAGTGGGTTACGGGTCACTGTAATCGGGCGGCTGTATCGAGAAACAGATACGGTGTTGAGAAAACTGTTGATACTCATAAAATATTGATAAATGCAATAAAATTTTATGTTTGTCTTCAAGAAATATGATAGACAAAACAATGTGTGAAGTTTTATGACGAAATATCTCCGATTTCTATGTAAATTTACGAGTTGAAGTGGGGAAACACCCACATGTAATTTTAGCGATGTATTTTTTTATCTTGGACAAGAATAATGAGCGTCCTGATTGTATGACCGATTTAAAACACACTGACTCCGCATGGTAAAAAGATGCGTGTAAAAGAAATCTATGTTATATTTATTCATTTGTTTGATTGTGGAATATTGTTGATCATTGATTTAAACCAAAAAAAAAGGGGGGGGGGTGAATTTTATTTGTGAATTTTACAGTTTACTAAATGTTATGTTTCGACAGTTTAAAGAGAAAAATAAAAATTTGATGCGACTAAAGCTTAAATCAGCGTTAAAAATTGAACAAATATCAGTGGTTTTGTAAATGAGATTTATTTTAAATAGAAAATCTGAATTTATTATTTATTAATTTATTATTAATGATACAATTTTATATCCCTTGGGAGGGGAAGGGGGGCTATGATGAAAATTTGAAATAAAAACACAGGACCGGACTTTAAGCAAAAATAATAATCCAGGATTAGTTTTTTATTAAAAAAAAATCCATGACCCCTGTGTCGATGATTTTTTTTTAAAGTTAATAATATGAAATATTGACATCCACACTTGCCTTTTGGACAGCACATTTCTGTGTCCACACTTGAAATAATTAGAAAATATATATATTTATGTATCGTGTTTCAGGAGTTTTATTTATTTGTCATAATGACTATTTATTTGTTTTCATATAATATGTGAATGTGTTTCATGATATGTGATGCTCTGCCTCTTAGATTATTAACCTGTCATCCTTGTGATTGTTGTATTCATACACCAATAGCCTGTCCCCCATATATATATATAAATATAACTTGTGTACATGTAGTATATTATTAATATTGAAATCATGTAAATTAATCTAATCATTGTATCTAAATTTGTACTGATTATACAGCTCCTCTGTGGGCGTCGTGATTGACGATAAACTATTTGTTTGTTTATATGTTTGTTTATTATAATGCCACATAGTATGCCAGTACACTCGAATTTCGTCGATGAAAATGTCATGCGCAGTGTAGCGCTTTACCGGAAGCAGATTGGACAGGACTGACGATACTCATTCGTGTTGGAAAATTACTTGTTTATAGATTTTAATAAAAAATACAACCATTCTGCACTTTCATTTTGTGTCTTTCTTTACATAACTGAATGACCCTGACCCAACTTCCTCTACGACACACCACTCGAATTTCGACGATGCACAAAACATGCCATAAAAATAACAAACGGGAAAAAAGATTAACTTGCTTAATGATATATATTGAAGAAAAATCTGTATTTTTCAACTCTATTTAACAATTTTTGAATCCTCATTTTTTTAAAGTCACAAAAAGTCAACAATTGAAAGAAGTCAACAGTTCATAAAAACGCTAAAATGAACATATTTACAGCTTGTTTCTCCAAGAAGACTAGGTCATGCCAGATTAGCATACAACAAGTTTAAGTCTGTATGGAACAACAGCCAATTTGGAAGAAAAACTAAGATGAAACGTCTCAAATCGAACGGTCTATCGGTTCTACTATATGGCAGCGAAACCTGGAAGATGACAAAAGGTGACGAAAAGATCTTGGACACCTTTCTTCACAAATGCATCAGAAGCATCCTGAAGATATATTGACCAGAAAAGATTACCATCAATGAGGCAAGGAAAGGGGCTGGACTTGAAAAGATCAGTACCATTGTAAAGAAAAGAAGATGGCAATGGATAGGACATGTCCTCAGAATGGATAACAACAGGAACGCCAGGACAGCACTTGACTGGGCCCCTGAAGGAAAAAGAAAAAGAGGTAGACCGAAGGAAACATGGAGGAAAACGGTAGAAAAAGAAGGGAAACAGCTAGGATTCAACACATGGGCAGAGGCAACCAGACAAGCGCAAGACAGATCAAAATGGAGAGGACTCGTTCATGGCCCCATTCTCTACGAGGAGACAGGGAACTAAGAGAGCCCAAGTTTGTAATGGTCCGAGTTTGTTATGGTCCGAGTTTGTGTAGTCCGATTTTGTCATGGTCCGAGTTTGTTATGGTCCGAGATGTCATGGAATCATGCAGTTGTAAGGATAGTTAGAATATTCTGGATTTATCCAAGTAAATCAGGATATGGTTAACACTATGAATCAGATCTTTCCCAGTTTTGAAATAATAACTGGAGTCAACAATACAGTCAAGCCTGCCTTGAGGCATTCAATTCCGTCCCGTCCTTGGAGAGAGTTGTGTATGTGATCAATCGCCCCGCACAACTAGCGAGCGGCCGTCAAGTTGCCCAGCTGCAGAGAAAGTATAGATCCTATTTCTACACCACGGTGGGTCCCTTAGAAGTGTAGAAAAGTTATAGGACAAACCCAATATAAAATAGAAAATAAAGTAGAGGGCAGACAGTCAGAGCAGTGAGAGATACTACTTGTAGTTGAAGGTCCATTACGGGCCTGAAAATCTTTCTCCACAAATCGGAAACATGAGCAGTGAAAGTATTAGTAAAGAATGAGTTATTCATGGATGTGTACACAACTCATTCATTAACTGATGATCTATACTAGCAGTGAACGTACTTGTAAAAGAATAAGTGTGTGTGTGATGGACGAATAATATACAAGCTTCTGATTTTCAAATAATACTAGGTTGTGATCCTCTTTTATATCCAATCCAAAATGTCTAATAATTGTAATCTAGAATTGGACAACTAAAATTGACTGTAAGCTCATATTATACCTGCAAGAATCGATGCCTTTAGACATATCAGATTCCTTCTCAAGACAGAATGTCAACCCAAATCGCCAACATAATCAAGCAGTTTCTGATTTTCCCCTTAATATTTATAACAGATGATGCATATCTGAAATTCACTTAATTTTTGTTCAATTTTTACAGTCGATCAAATCCATCATCTTTAATCCAGTATTTGACACATTATCATGGGGGGTCCAATTTACCAAAAAAAAACATTTTAACAACCTTGAATATCATATAATTTTGTGGACGACGATGTTCATTTAGACATTTCAGACATTCATTTATAATGAAATAATGTTCTCTTGACGGCGATCAATCAAATCAACCAATCCATTCAAATGAGATAAGCTGAGAAGAGTTTGAAGATACCAAAGGGGTAATCAGAATCCGTATATCGAAGAAGAACAGACAACACAATGGCCAAAAGAAAAAGGGCAAAAGGACAAACAACGATCAACAAAACATACATATAAAACTAAAGATCGAGTAACACGAACCCCACTAAAAACTCGTAGACTTTAGTGTAAACATTATTTTATTTCATAAGTCACAATATGCATTTAAAAAATAGACAATATTAATACACAGCAGTAATAGAAAACTAGTTCAAAGCACTTTCATAAATTGTTCCCCCAAACACTTCTCAAATAAGCAATTATTTTGTTGATAATTTCAGCCCAATTAATTTAATTTAGTTAAGAACATTGGGAAGCGTTTGACACAATAAATTCGGACATTGAAGATGGTACCACAAAACGCTGTTACCACCATGATCATCACATTCGTTATTAACATCTAATTAAATCTCCATACATTAATTTATTAAAAGCTCATTTCTAACAGGTACAGCGTGAAAATTAATTAAATTGATGAAATAAAACCCATCAACATCAGAAAATCAGGTTTATATATCTCGTATGTATTAATTAAAACCTCAATATTTACAAAATGTTGTTATTTAGTTGCAAAGGTCGACAATCTAGTTCAACTATCAGATATTATATATTTTTATCTTGAGAAGACGCATTACAGTTTATTAACAGAAAATATGACCTATGAATATATTTCGATAATACATTAATCACCTATTGTGTATTTTGTTTTAATAAATGTTAGGGAAAAACTGAAGGATAATCAAGAAGAGACACAAACAACATTGGGCACAAGAAACAGAACGAAGACAAACAAAACAAAGAGACACAAACAACATTGGGCAACAAGAAACAGAACGAAGACAAACAAAACAGAGAGACACAAACAACATTGGGCACAAGAAACAGAACGAAGACGAACAAAACAAAGAGACACACAACATTGGGCACAAGAAACAGAACGAAGACAAACAAAACAAAGAGACACAAACAACATTGGGCAACAAGAAACAGAACGAAGACAAACAAAACAGACACAAACAACATTGGGCACAAGAAACAGAACGAAGACAAACAAAACAAAGAGACACAAACAACATTGGGCAACAAGAAACAGAACGAAGACAAACAAAACAAAGAGACACAAACAACATTGGGCACAAGAAACAGAACGAAGACAAACAAAACAAAGAGGCACAAACAACATTGGGCAACAAGAAACAGAACGAAGATAAACAAAACAAAGAGGCACAAACAACATTGGGCAACAAGAAACAGAACGAAGACAAACAAAACAAAGAGACACAAACAACATTGGGCAACAAGAAACAGAACGAAGACAAACAAAACAAAGAGACACAAACAACATTGGGCACAAGAAACAGAACGAAGACAAACAAAACAAAGAGACACAAACAACATTGGGCACAAGAAACAGAACGAAGACAAACAAAACAAAGAGACACAAACAACATTGGGCACAAGAAACAGAACGAAGACAAACAAAACAAAGAGACAAAAACAACATTGGGCACAAGAAACAGAACGAAGACAAACAAAACAAAGAGGCACAAACAACATTGGGCAACAAGAAACAGAACGAAGATAAACAAAACAAAGAGGCACAAACAACATTGGGCAACAAGAAACAGAACGAAGACAAACAAAACAAAGAGACACAAACAACATTGGGCACAAGAAACAGAACGAAGACAAACAAAACAAAGAGACACAAACAACATTGGGCACAAGAAACAGAACGAAGACGAACAAAACAAAGAGACACACAACATTGGGCACAAGAAACAGAACGAAGACAAACAAAACAAAGAGACACAAACAACATTGGGCAACAAGAAACAGAACGAAGACAAACAAAACAGACACAAACAACATTGGGCACAAGAAAAAGAAGGAAGACAAACAAAACAAAGAGACACAAACAACATTGGGCAACAAGAAACAGAACGAAGACAAACAAAACAAAGAGACACAAACAACATTGGGCACAAGAAACAGAACGAAGACAAACAAAATAAAGAGACACAAACAACATTGGGCACAAGAAACAGAACGAAGACAAACAAAACAAAGAGACACAAACAACATTGGGCACAAGAAACAGAACGAAGACAAACAAAACAAAGAGACACAAACAACATTGGGCACAAGAAACAGAACGAAGACAAACAAAACAAAGAGACACAAACAACATTGGGCAACAAGAAACAGAACGAAGACAAACAAAACAGACACAAACAACATTGGGCACAAGAAACAGAACGAAGACAAACAAAACAAAGAGACACAAACAGCATTGGGCAACAAGAAACAGAACGAAGACAAACAAAACAAAGAGACACAAACAACATTGGGCACAAGAAACAGAACGAAGACAAACAAAACAAAGAGACACACAACATTGGGCACAAGAAACAGAACGAAGACAAACAAAACAAAGAGACACAAACAACATTGGGCACAAGAAACAGAACGAAGACAAACAAAACAAAGAGACACAAACAACATTGGGCACAAGAAACAGAACGAAGACAAACAAAACAAAGAGACACAAACAACATTGGGCAACAAGAAACAGAACGAAGACAAACAAAACAAAGGGACACAAACAACATTGGGCACAAGAAACAGAACGAAGACAAACAAAACAAAGAGGCACAAACAACATTGGGCAACAAGAAACAGAACGAAGACAAACAAAACAAAGAGACACAAACAACATTGGGCACAAGAAACAGAACGAAGACAAACAAAACAAAGAGACACAAACAACATTGGGCACAAGAAACAGAACGAAGACAAACAAAACAAAGAGACACAAACAACATTGGGCAACAGGAAACAGAACGAAGACAAACAAAACAAAGAGGCACAAATAACATTGGGCAACAAGAAACAGAACGAAGACAAACAAAACAAAGAGACACAAACAACATTGGGCACAAGAAACAGAACGAAGACAAACAAAACAAAGAGACACAAACAACATTGGGCACAAGAAACAGAACGAAGACAAACAAAACAAAGAGACACAAACAACATTGGGCACAAGAAACAGAACGAAGACAAACAAAACAAAGAGACACAAACAACACTGGGCACAAGAAACAGAACGAAGACAAACAAAACAAAGAGACACAAACAACATTGGGCACAAGAAACAGAACAAAGACAAACAAAACAAAGAGACACAAACAAAATTGGGCACAAGAAACAGAACGAAGACAAACAAAACAAAGAGACACAAACAACATTGGGCACAAGAAACAGAACGAAGACAAACAAAACAAAGAGACACAAACAACATTGGGCAACAAGAAACAGAACGAAGACAAACAAAACAAAGAGACACAAACAACATTGGGCACAAGAAACAACGAAGAAAAACAAAACAAAGAGACACAAACAAAATTGGGCACAAGAAACAGAACGATGACAAACAAAACAAATAGACACAAACAACATTGGGCACAAGAAACAGAACGAAGACAAACAAAACAAAGAGACACAAACAACATTGGGTAACAAGAAACAGAACGAAGACAAACAAAACAAAGAGACACAAACAACATTTGGCACAAGAAACAGAACGAAGACAAACAAAACAAAGAGACACAAACAACATTGGGCACAAGAAACAGAACGAAGACAAACAAAACAAAGAGACACAAACACCATTGGGCAACAAGAAACAGAACGAAGACAAACAAAACAAAGAGACACAAGCAACATTGGGCACAAGAAACAGAACGAAGACAAACAAAACAAAGAGACACAAACAATATTGGGCACAAGAAACAGAACGAAGACAAACAAAACAGAGAGACACAAACAACATTGGGCACAAGAAACAGAACGAAGACAAACAAAACAAAGAGACACAAACAACATTGGGCACAAGAAACAGAACGAAGACAAACAAAACAGAGAGACACAAACAACATTGGGCACAAGAAACAGAACGAAGACAAACAAAACAAAGAGACACAAACAACATTGGGCACAAGAAACAGAACAAAGACAAACAAAACAAAGAGACACAAACAACATTGGGCACAAGAAACAGAACGAAGACAAACAAAACAAAGAGACACAAACAACATTGGGCAACAAGAAACAGAACGAAGACAAACAAAACAAAGAGACACAAACAACATTGGGCACAAGAAACAGAAAGAAGACGAACAAAAGAAAGAGACACACAACATTGGGCACAAGAAACAGAACGAAGACAAACAAAACAAAGAGACACAAACAACATTGGGCAACAAGAAACAGAACGAAGACAAACAAAACAGACACAAACAACATTGGGCACAAGAAACAGAACGAAGACAAACAAAACAAAGAGACACAAACAACATTGGGCAACAAGAAACAGAACGAAGACAAACAAAACAAAGAGACACAAACAACATTGGGCACAAGAAACAGAACGAAGACAAACAAAACAAAGAGACACAAACAACACTGGGCAACAAGAAACAGAACGAAGACAAACAAAACAAAGAGACACAAACAACATTGGGCACAAGAAACAGAACGAAGACAAACAAAACAAAGAGACACAAACAACATTGGGCAACAAGAAACAGAACGAAGACAAACAAAACAAAGAGACACAAACAACATTGGGCACAAGAAACAGAACGAAGACAAACAAAACAAAGAGACACAAACAACATTGGGCAACAAGAAACAGAACGAAGACAAACAAAACAAAGAGACACAAACAACATTGGGCACAAGAAACAGAACGAAGACAAACAAAACAAAGAGACACAAACAACATTGGGCACAAGAAACAGAACGAAGACAAACATAACAAAGAGACACAAACAACATTGGGCAACAGGAAACAGAACGAAGACAAACAAAACAAAGAGGCACAAACAACATTGGGCAACAGGAAACAGAACGAAGACAAACAAAACAAAGAGACACAAACAACATTGGGCAACAGGAAACAGAACGAAGACAAACAAAACAAAGGGGCACAAACAACATTGGACAACAAGAAACAGAACGAAGACAAACAAAACAAAGAGACACAAACAACATTGGGCACAAGAAACAGAACGAAGACAAACAAAACAGAGAGACACAAACAACATTGGGCACAAGAAACAGAACGAAGACAAACAAAACAAAGAGACACAAACAACATTGGGCACAAGAAACAGAACGAAGACAAACAAAACAAAGACACACAAACAACATTGGGCACAAGAAACAGAACGAAGACAAACAAAACAAAGAGACACAAACAACATTGGGCAACAAGAAACAGAACGAAGACAAACAAAACAAAGAGACACAAACAACATTGGGCACAAGAAACAGAACGAAGACGAACAAAACAAAGAGACACACAACATTGGGCACAAGAAACAGAACGAAGACAAACAAAACAAAGAGACACAAACAACATTGGGCACAAGAAACAGAACGAAGAAAAAAAAAAAAAAAGAGACACAAACAACATTGGGCAACAAGAAACAGAACGAAGACAAACAAAACAAAGAGACACAAACAACATTGGGCAACAAGAAACAGAACGAAGACAAACAAAACAAAGAGACACAAACAACATTGGGCACAAGAAACAGAACGAAGACAAACAAAACAAAGAGACACAAACAACATTGGGCAACAAGAAACAGAACGAAGACGAACAAAACAAAGACACAAACAACATTGGGCACAAGAAACAGAACGAAGACAAACAAAACAAAGAGACACAAACAACATTGGGCAACAAGAAACAGAACGAAGACAAACAAAACAAAGAGACACAAACAACATTGGGCACAAGAAACAGAACGAAGACAAACAAAACAAAGAGACACAAACAATATTGGGCACAAGAAACAGAACGAAGACAAACAAAACAGAGAGACACAAACAACATTGGGCACAAGAAACAGAACGAAGACAAACAAAACAAAGAGACACAAACAACATTGGGCACAAGAAACAGAACGAAGACAAACAAAACAAAGAGACACAAACAACATTGGGCACAAGAAACAGAACGAAGACAAACAAAACAAAGAGACACAAACAACATTGGGCACAAGAAACAGAACGAAGACAAACAAAACAAAGACACACAAACAACATTGGGCACAAGAAACAGAACGAAGACAAACAAAACAAAGAGACACAAACAACATTGGGCACAAGAAACAGAACGAAGACAAACAAAACAAAGAGACACAAACAACATTGGGCAACAAGAAACAGAACGAAGACAAACAAAACAAAGAGAAACAAACAACATTGGCCACAAGAAACAGAAAGAAGACAAACAAAACAAAGAGACACAAACAACATTGTGCAACAAGAAACAGAACGAAGACAAACAAAACAAAGAGACACAAACAACATTGGGCAACAAGAAACAGAACGAAGACAAACAAAACAAAGAGACACAAAAAACATTGGGCACAAGAAACAGAACGAAGACAAACAAAACAAAGAGACACAAACAATATTGGGCACAAGAAACAGAACGAAGACAAACAAAACAGAGAGACAAAACAACATTGGGCACAAGAAACAGAACGAAGACAAACAAAACAAAAAGACACAAACAACATTGGGCACAAGAAACAGAACGAAGACAAACAAAACAGAGAGACACAAACAACATTGGGCACAAGAAACAGAACGAAGACAAACAAAACAAAGAGACACAAACATCATTGGGCACAAGAAACAGAACGAAGACAAACAAAACAAAGACACACAAACAACATTGGGCACAAGAAACAGAACGAAGACAAACAAAACAAAGAGACACAAACAACATTGGGCAACAAGAAACAGAACGAAGACAAACAAAACAAAGAGACACAAACAACATTGGGCACAAGAAACAGAACGAAGACGAACAAAACAAAGAGACACACAACATTGGGCACAAGAAACAGAACGAAGACAAACAAAACAAAGAGACACAAACAACATTGGGCAACAAGAAACAGAACGAGGACAAACAAAGCAGACACAAACAACATTGGGCACAAGAAACAGAACGAAGACAAACAAAACAAAGAGACACAAACAACATTGGGCATAAGAAACAGAACGAAGACAAACAAACAAAGAGACACAAACAACACTGGGCACAAGAAACAGAACGAAGACAAACAAAACAAAGAGACACAAACAACATTGGGCACAAGAAACAGAACAAAGACAAACAAAACAAAGTGACACAAACAAAATTGGGTACAAGAAACAGAACGAAGACAAACAAAACAAAGAGACACAAACAACATTGGGCACAAGAAACAGAACGAAGACAAACAAAACAAAGAGACACAAACAACATTGGGCACAAGAAACAGAACGAAGACAAACAAAACAAAGAGACACAAGCAACATTGGGCACAAGAAACAGAACGAAGACAAACAAAACAAAGAGACACAAACAACATTGGGCACAAGAAACAGAACGAAGACAAACAAAACAAAGAGACACAAAAAACATTGGGCAACAAGAAACAGAACGAAGACAAACAAAACAAAGAGAAACAAACAATATTGGCCACAAGAAACAGAACGAAGACAAAAAAACAAAGAGACACAAACAAAATTGGGCACAAGAAACAGAACGATGACAAACAAAACAAAGAGACACAAACAACATTGGGCACAAGAAACAGAACGAAGACAAACAAAACAAAGAGACACAAACAACATTGGGCACAAGAAACAGAACGAAGAAAAAAAAAAAAAAAGAGACACAAACAACATTGGGCAACAAGAAACAGAACGAAGACAAACAAAACAAAGAGACACAAACAACATTGGGCAACAAGAAACAGAACGAAGACAAACAAAACAAAGAGACACAAACAACATTGGGCACAAGAAACAGAACGAAGACAAACAAAACAAAGAGACACAAACAACATTGGGCAACAAGAAACAGAACGAAGACGAACAAAACAAAGACACAAACAACATTGGGCACAAGAAACAGAACGAAGACAAACAAAACAAAGAGACACAAACAACATTGGGCAACAAGAAACAGAACGAAGACAAACAAAACAAAGAGACACAAACAACATTGGGCACAAGAAACAGAACGAAGACAAACAAAACAAAGAGACACAAACAATATTGGGCACAAGAAACAGAACGAAGACAAACAAAACAGAGAGACACAAACAACATTGGGCACAAGAAACAGAACGAAGACAAACAAAACAAAGAGACACAAACAACATTGGGCACAAGAAACAGAACGAAGACAAACAAAACAAAGAGACACAAACAACATTGGGCACAAGAAACAGAACGAAGACAAACAAAACAAAGAGACACAAACAACATTGGGCACAAGAAACAGAACGAAGACAAACAAAACAAAGACACACAAACAACATTGGGCACAAGAAACAGAACGAAGACAAACAAAACAAAGAGACACAAACAACATTGGGCAACAAGAAACAGAACGAAGACAAACAAAACAAAGAGACACAAACAACATTGGGCACAAGAAACAGAACGAAGACGAACAAAACAAAGAGACACACAACATTGGGCACAAGAAACAGAACGAAGACAAACAAAACAAAGAGACACAAACAACATTGGGCAACAAGAAACAGAACGAAGACAAACAAAACAGACACAAACAACATTGGGCACAAGAAACAGAACGAAGACAAACAAAACAAAGAGACACAAACAACATTGGGCACAAGAAACAGAACGAAGACAAACAAAACAAAGAGACACAAACAACACTGGGCACAAGAAACAGAACGAAGATAAACAAAACAAAGAGACACAAACAACATTGGGCACAAGAAACAGAACGAAGACAAACAAAACAAAGAGACACAAACAACATTGGGCAACAAGAAACAGAACGAAGACAAACAAAACAAAGAGACACAAACAACATTGGGCACAAGAAACAGAACGAAGACAAACAAAACAAAGAGACACAAACAACATTGGGCACAAGAAACAGAACGAAGACAAACAAAACAAAGAGACACAAACACCATTGGGCAACAAGAAACAGAACGAAGACAAACAAAACAAAGAGACACAAGCAACATTGGGCACAAGAAACAGAACGAAGACAAACAAAACAAAGAGACACAAACAACATTGGGCACAAGAAACAGAACGAAGACAAACAAAACAAAGAGACACAAACAACAATGGGCAACAAGAAACAGAACGAAGACAAACAAAACAAAGAGAAACAAACAACATTGGCCACAAGAAACAGAACGAAGACAAACAAAACAAAGAGACACAAACAACATTGGGCACAAGAAACAGAACGAAGACAAACAAAACAAAGAGACACAAACAACATTGGGCAACAAGAAACAGAACGAAGAAAAACAAAACAGACACAAACAACATTGGGCACAAGAAACAGAACGAAGACAAACAAAACAAAGAGACACAAACAACATTGGGCACAAGAAACAGAACGAAGACAAACAAAACAAAGAGACACACAACATTGGGCACAAGAAACAGAACGAAGACAAACAAAACAAAGAGACACAAACAACATTGGGCACAAGAAACAGAACGAAGACAAACAAAACAAAGAGACACAAACAACATTGGGCACAAGAAACAGAACGAAGACAAACAAAACAAAGAGACACAAACAACATTGGGCAACAAGAAACAGAACGAAGACAAACAAAACAAAGGGACACAAACAACATTGGGCACAAGAAACAGAACGAAGACAAACAAAACAAAGAGGCACAAACAACATTGGGCAACAAGAAACAGAACGAAGACAAACAAAACAAAGAGACACAAACAACATTGGGCACAAGAAACAGAACGAAGACAAACAAAACAAAGAGACACAAACAACATTGGGCACAAGAAACAGAACGAAGACAAACAAAACAAAGAGACACAAACAACATTGGGCAACAGGAAACAGAACGAAGACAAACAAAACAAAGAGGCACAAATAACATTGGGCAACAAGAAACAGAACGAAGACAAACAAAACAAAGAGACACAAACAACATTGGGCACAAGAAACAGAACGAAGACAAACAAAACAAAGAGACACAAACAACATTGGGCACAAGAAACAGAACGAAGACAAACAAAACAAAGAGACACAAACAACATTGGGCACAAGAAACAGAACGAAGACAAACAAAACAAAGAGACACAAACAACACTGGGCACAAGAAACAGAACGAAGACAAACAAAACAAAGAGACACAAACAACATTGGGCACAAGAAACAGAACAAAGACAAACAAAACAAAGAGACACAAACAAAATTGGGCACAAGAAACAGAACGAAGACAAACAAAACAAAGAGACACAAACAACATTGGGCACAAGAAACAGAACGAAGACAAACAAAACAAAGAGACACAAACAACATTGGGCAACAAGAAACAGAACGAAGACAAACAAAACAAAGAGACACAAACAACATTGGGCACAAGAAACAACGAAGAAAAACAAAACAAAGAGACACAAACAAAATTGGGCACAAGAAACAGAACGATGACAAACAAAACAAATAGACACAAACAACATTGGGCACAAGAAACAGAACGAAGACAAACAAAACAAAGAGACACAAACAACATTGGGTAACAAGAAACAGAACGAAGACAAACAAAACAAAGAGACACAAACAACATTTGGCACAAGAAACAGAACGAAGACAAACAAAACAAAGAGACACAAACAACATTGGGCACAAGAAACAGAACGAAGACAAACAAAACAAAGAGACACAAACAACATTGGGCAACAAGAAACAGAACGAAGACAAACAAAACAAAGAGAAACAAACAACATTGGCCACAAGAAACAGAAAGAAGACAAACAAAACAAAGAGACACAAACAACATTGTGCAACAAGAAACAGAACGAAGACAAACAAAACAAAGAGACACAAACAACATTGGGCAACAAGAAACAGAACGAAGACAAACAAAACAAAGAGACACAAAAAACATTGGGCACAAGAAACAGAACGAAGACAAACAAAACAAAGAGACACAAACAATATTGGGCACAAGAAACAGAACGAAGACAAACAAAACAGAGAGACAAAACAACATTGGGCACAAGAAACAGAACGAAGACAAACAAAACAAAAAGACACAAACAACATTGGGCACAAGAAACAGAACGAAGACAAACAAAACAGAGACACAAACAACATTGGGCACAAGAAACAGAACGAAGACAAACAAAACAAAGAGACACAAACAACATTGGGCACAAGAAACAGAACGAAGACAAACAAAACAAAGAGACACAAACAACATTGGGCAACAAGAAACAGAACGAAGACAAACAAAACAAAGAGACACAAACAACATTGGGCACAAGAAACAGAACGAAGACGAACAAAACAAAGAGACACACAACATTGGGCACAAGAAACAGAACGAAGACAAACAAAACAAAGAGACACAAACAACATTGGGCAACAAGAAACAGAACGAGGACAAACAAAGCAGACACAAACAACATTGGGCACAAGAAACAGAACAAAGACAAACAAAACAAAGTGACACAAACAAAATTGGGTACAAGAAACAGAACGAAGACAAACAAAACAAAGAGACACAAACAACATTGGGCACAAGAAACAGAACGAAGACAAACAAAACAAAGAGACACAAACAACATTGGGCACAAGAAACAGAACGAAGACAAACAAAACAAAGAGACACAAGCAACATTGGGCACAAGAAACAGAACGAAGACAAACAAAACAAAGAGACACAAACAACATTGGGCACAAGAAACAGAACGAAGACAAACAAAACAAAGAGACACAAACAACATTGGGCAACAAGAAACAGAACGAAGACAAACAAAACAAAGAGAAACAAACAATATTGGCCACAAGAAACAGAACGAAGACAAACAAAACAAAGAGACACAAACAAAATTGGGCACAAGAAACAGAACGATGACAAACAAAACAAAGAGACACAAACAACATTGGGCACAAGAAACAGAACGAAGACAAACAAAACAAAGAGACACAAACAACATTGGGAACAAGAAACAGAACGAAGACAAAAAAAAAAAAAGAGACACAAACAACATTGGGCAACAAGAAACAGAACGAAGACAAACAAAACAAAGAGACACAAACAACATTGGGCAACAAGAAACAGAACGAAGACAAACAAAACAAAGAGACACAAACAACATTGGGCACAAGAAACAGAACGAAGACAAACAAAACAAAGAGACACAAACAACATTTGGCAACAAGAAACAGAACGAAGACGAACAAAACAAAGACACAAACAACATTGGGCACAAGAAACAGAACGAAGACAAACAAAACAAAGAGACACAAACAACATTGGGCAACAAGAAACAGAACGAAGACAAACAAAACAAAGAGACACAAACAACATTGGGCACAAGAAACAGAACGAAGACAAACAAAACAAAGAGACACAAACAATATTGGGCACAAGAAACAGAACGAAGACAAACAAAACAGAGAGACACAAACAACATTGGGCACAAGAAACAGAACGAAGACAAACAAAACAAAGAGACACAAACAACATTGGGCACAAGAAACAGAACGAAGACAAACAAAACAAAGAGACACAAACAACATTGGGCACAAGAAACAGAACGAAGACAAACAAAACAAAGAGACACAAACAACATTGGGCACAAGAAACAGAACGAAGACAAACAAAACAAAGACACACAAACAACATTGGGCACAAGAAACAGAACGAAGACAAACAAAACAAAGAGACACAAACAACATTGGGCAACAAGAAACAGAACGAAGACAAACAAAACAAAGAGACACAAACAACATTGGGCACAAGAAACAGAACGAAGACGAACAAAACAAAGAGACACACAACATTGGGCACAAGAAACAGAACGAAGACAAACAAAACAAAGAGACACAAACAACATTGGGCAACAAGAAACAGAACGAAGACAAACAAAACAGACACAAACAACATTGGGCACAAGAAACAGAACGAAGACAAACAAAACAAAGAGACACAAACAACATTGGGCACAAGAAACAGAACGAAGACAAACAAAACAAAGAGACACAAACAACACTGGGCACAAGAAACAGAACGAAGACAAACAAAACAAAGAGACACAAACAACATTGGGCACAAGAAACAGAACGAAGACAAACAAAACAAAGAGACACAAACAACATTGGGCAACAAGAAACAGAACGAAGACAAACAAAACAAAGAGACACAAACAACATTGGGCACAAGAAACAGAACGAAGACAAACAAAACAAAGAGACACAAACAACATTGGGCACAAGAAACAGAACGAAGACAAACAAAACAAAGAGACACAAACACCATTGGGCAACAAGAAACAGAACGAAGACAAACAAAACAAAGAGACACAAGCAACATTGGGCACAAGAAACAGAACGAAGACAAACAAAACAAAGAGACACAAACAGCATTGGGCACAAGAAACAGAACGAAGACAAACAAAACAAAGAGACACAAACAACAATGGGCAACAAGAAACAGAACGAAGACAAACAAAACAAAGAGAAACAAACAACATTGGCCACAAGAAACAGAACGAAGACAAACAAAACAAAGAGACACAAACAACACTGGGCACAAGAAACAGAACGAAGACAAACAAAACAAAGAGACACAAACAACATTGGGCACAAAAAACAGAACGAAGACAAACAAAACAAAGAGACACAAACAACATTGGGCAACAAGAAACAGAACGAAGACAAACAAAACAAAGAGACACAAACAACATTAAGCACAAGAAACAGAACGAAGACAAACAAAACAAAGAGACACAAACAACATTGGGCAACAAGAAACAGAACGAAGACGAACAAAACAAAGACACAAACAACACTGGGCACAAGAAACAGAACGAAGACAAACAAAACAAAGAGACACAAACAACATTGGGCAACAAGAAACAGAACGAAGACAAACAAAACAAAGAGACACAAACAACATTGGGCACAAGAAACAGAACGAAGACAAACAAAACAAAGAGACACAAACAATATTGGGCACAAGAAACAGAACGAAGACAAACAAAACAGAGAGACACAAACAACATTGGGCACAAGAAACAGAACGAAGACAAACAAAACAAAGAGACACAAACAACATTGGGCACAAGAAACAGAACGAAGACAAACAAAACAAAGAGACACAAACAACATTGGGCACAAGAAACAGAACGAAGACAAACAAAACAAAGAGACACAAACAACATTGGGCACAAGAAACAGAACGAAGACAAACAAAACAAAGACACACAAACAACATTGGGCACAAGAAACAGAACGAAGACAAACAAAACAAAGAGACACAAACAACATTGGGCAACAAGAAACAGAACGAAGACAAACAAAACAAAGAGACACAAACAACATTGGGCACAAGAAACAGAACGAAGACGAACAAAACAAAGAGACACACAACATTGGGCACAAGAAACAGAACGAAGACAAACAAAACAAAGAGACACAAACAACATTGGGCAACAAGAAACAGAACGAAGACAAACAAAACAGACACAAACAACATTGGGCACAAGAAACAGAACGAAGACAAACAAAACAAAGAGACACAAACAACATTGGGCACAAGAAACAGAACGAAGACAAACAAAACAAAGAGACACAAACAACACTGGGCACAAGAAACAGAACGAAGACAAACAAAACAAAGAGACACAAACAACATTGGGCACAAGAAACAGAACGAAGACAAACAAAACAAAGAGACACAAACAACATTGGGCAACAAGAAACAGAACGAAGACAAACAAAACAAAGAGACACAAACAACATTGGGCACAAGAAACAGAACGAAGACAAACAAAACAAAGAGACACAAACAACATTGGGCACAAGAAACAGAACGAAGACAAACAAAACAAAGAGACACAAACACCATTGGGCAACAAGAAACAGAACGAAGACAAACAAAACAAAGAGACACAAGCAACATTGGGCACAAGAAACAGAACGAAGACAAACAAAACAAAGAGACACAAACAACATTGGGCACAAGAAACAGAACGAAGACAAACAAAACAGAGAGACACAAACAACAATGGGCAACAAGAAACAGAACGAAGACAAACAAAACAAAGAGAAACAAACAACATTGGCCACAAGAAACAGAACGAAGACAAACAAAACAAAGAGACACAAACAAAATTGGGCACAAGAAACAGAACGATGACAAACAAAACAAAGAGACACAAACAACATTGGGCACAAGAAACAGAACGAAGACAAACAAAACAAAGAGACACAAACAACATTGGGCAACAAGAAACAGAACGAAGACGAACAAAACAAAGACACACAAACAACATTGGGCACAAGAAACAGAACGAAGACAAACAAAACAAAGAGACACAAACAACATTGGGCAACAAGAAACAGAACGAAGACAAACAAAACAAAGAGACACAAACAACATTGGGCACAAGAAACAGAACGAAGAAAAACAAAACAAAGAGACACAAACAATATTGGGCACAAGAAACAGAACGAAGACAAACAAAACAAAGAGACACAAACAACATTGGGCACAAGAAACAGAACGAAGACAAACAAAACAAAGAGACACAAACAACATTGGGCACAAGAAACAGAACGAAGACAAACAAAACAGAGAGACACAAACAACATTGGGCACAAGAAACAGAACGAAGACAAACAAAACAAAGAGACACAAACAACATTGGGCACAAGAAACAGAACGAAGACAAACAAAACAAAGACACACAAACAACATTGGGCACAAGAAACAGAACGAAGACAAACAAAACAGACACAAACAACATTGGGCACAAGAAACAGAACGAAGACAAACAAAACAAAGACACACAAACAACATTGGGCAACAAGAAACAGAACGAAGACAAACAAAACAGACACAAACAACATTGGGCACAAGAAACAGAACGAAGACAAACAAAACAAAGAGACACAAACAACATTGGGCAACAAGAAACAGAACGAAGACGAACAAAACAAAGACACAAACAACACTGGGCACAAGAAACAGAACGAAGACAAACAAAACAAAGAGACACAAACAACATTGGGCAACAAGAAACAGAACGAAGACAAACAAAACAAAGAGACACAAACAACATTGGGCACAAGAAACAGAACGAAGACAAACAAAACAAAGAGACACAAACAATATTGGGCACAAGAAACAGAACGAAGACAAACAAAACAGAGAGACACAAACAACATTGGGCACAAGAAACAGAACGAAGACAAACAAAACAAAGAGACACAAACAACATTGGGCACAAGAAACAGAACGAAGACAAACAAAACAAAGAGACACAAACAACATTGGGCACAAGAAACAGAACGAAGACAAACAAAACAAAGAGACACAAACAACATTGGGCACAAGAAACAGAACGAAGACAAACAAAACAAAGACACACAAACAACATTGGGCACAAGAAACAGAACGAAGACAAACAAAACAAAGAGACACAAACAACATTGGGCAACAAGAAACAGAACGAAGACAAACAAAACAAAGAGACACAAACAACATTGGGCACAAGAAACAGAACGAAGACGAACAAAACAAAGAGACACACAACATTGGGCACAAGAAACAGAACGAAGACAAACAAAACAAAGAGACACAAACAACATTGGGCAACAAGAAACAGAACGAAGACAAACAAAACAGACACAAACAACATTGGGCACAAGAAACAGAACGAAGACAAACAAAACAAAGAGACACAAACAACATTGGGCACAAGAAACAGAACGAAGACAAACAAAACAAAGAGACACAAACAACACTGGGCACAAGAAACAGAACGAAGACAAACAAAACAAAGAGACACAAACAACATTGGGCACAAGAAACAGAACGAAGACAAACAAAACAAAGAGACACAAACAACATTGGGCAACAAGAAACAGAACGAAGACAAACAAAACAAAGAGACACAAACAACATTGGGCACAAGAAACAGAACGAAGACAAACAAAACAAAGAGACACAAACAACATTGGGCACAAGAAACAGAACGAAGACAAACAAAACAAAGAGACACAAACACCATTGGGCAACAAGAAACAGAACGAAGACAAACAAAACAAAGAGACACAAGCAACATTGGGCACAAGAAACAGAACGAAGACAAACAAAACAAAGAGACACAAACAACATTGGGCACAAGAAACAGAACGAAGACAAACAAAACAGAGAGACACAAACAACAATGGGCAACAAGAAACAGAACGAAGACAAACAAAACAAAGAGAAACAAACAACATTGGCCACAAGAAACAGAACGAAGACAAACAAAACAAAGAGACACAAACAAAATTGGGCACAAGAAACAGAACGATGACAAACAAAACAAAGAGACACAAACAACATTGGGCACAAGAAACAGAACGAAGACAAACAAAACAAAGAGACACAAACAACATTGGGCAACAAGAAACAGAACGAAGACGAACAAAACAAAGACACACAAACAACATTGGGCACAAGAAACAGAACGAAGACAAACAAAACAAAGAGACACAAACAACATTGGGCAACAAGAAACAGAACGAAGACAAACAAAACAAAGAGACACAAACAACATTGGGCACAAGAAACATAACGAAGAAAAACAAAACAAAGAGACACAAACAATATTGGGCACAAGAAACAGAACGAAGACAAACAAAACAAAGAGACACAAACAACATTGGGCACAAGAAACAGAACGAAGACAAACAAAACAAAGAGACACAAACAACATTGGGCACAAGAAACAGAACGAAGACAAACAAAACAGAGAGACACAAACAACATTGGGCACAAGAAACAGAACGAAGACAAACAAAACAAAGAGACACAAACAACATTGGGCACAAGAAACAGAACGAAGACAAACAAAACAAAGACACACAAACAACATTGGGCACAAGAAACAGAACGAAGACAAACAAAACAGACACAAACAACATTGGGCACAAGAAACAGAACGAAGACAAACAAAACAAAGACACACAAACAACATTGGGCAACAAGAAACAGAACGAAGACAAACAAAACAGACACAAACAACATTGGGCACAAGAAACAGAACGAAGACAAACAAAACAAAGAGACACAAACAACATTGGGCACAAGAAACAGAACGAAGACAAACAAAACAAAGAGACACAAACAACACTGGGCACAAGAAACAGAACGAAGACAAACAAAACAAAGAGACACAAACAACATTGGGCACAAGAAACAGAACAAAGACAAACAAAACAAAGAGACACAAACAAAATTGGGCACAAGAAACAGAACGAAGACAAACAAAACAAAGAGACACAAACAACATTGGGCACAAGAAACAGAACGAAGACAAACAAAACAAAGAGACACAAACAACATTGGGCAACAAGAAACAGAACGAAGACAAACAAAACAAAGAGACACAAACAACATTGGGCACAAGAAACAGAACGAAGACAAACAAAACAAAGAGACACAAACACCATTGGGCAACAAGAAACAGAACGAAGACAAACAAAACAAAGAGACACAAGCAACATTGGGCACAAGAAACAGAACGAAGACAAACAAAACAAAGAGACACAAACAACATTGGGCACAAGAAACAGAACGAAGACAAACAAAACAAAGAGACACAAACAACATTGGGCAACAAGAAACAGAACGAAGACAAACAAAACAAAGAGAAACAAACAACATTGGCCACAAGAAACAGAACGAAGACAAACAAAACAAAGAGACACAAACAAAATTGGGCACAAGAAACAGAACGATGACAAACAAAACAAAGAGACACAAACAACATTGGGCACAAGAAACAGAACGAAGACAAACAAAACAAAGAGACACAAACAACATTGGGCAACAAGAAACAGAACGAAGACGAACAAAACAAAGAGACACAAACAACATTGGGCAACAAGAAACAGAACGAAGAGAAACAAACAACATTGGGCACAAGAAACAGAACGAAGACAAACAAAACAAAGAGACACAAACAACATTGGGCACAAGAAACAGAACGAAGACAAACAAAACAAAGAGACACAAACACCATTGGGCAACAAGAAACAGAACGAAGACAAACAAAACAAAGAGACACAAGCAACATTGGGCACAAGAAACAGAACGAAGACAAACAAAACAAAGAGACACAAACAACATTTGGCACAAGAAACAGAACGAAGACAAACAAAACAAAGAGACACAAACAACATTGGGCAACAAGAAACAGAACGAAGACAAACAAAACAAAGAGAAACAAACAACATTGGCCACAAGAAACAGAACGAAGACAAACAAAACAAAGAGACACAAACAAAATTGGGCACAAGAAACAGAACGATGACAAACAAAACAAAGAGACACAAACAACATTGGGCACAAGAAACAAAACGAAGACAAACAAAACAAAGAGACACAAACAACATTGGGCAACAAGAAACAGAACGAAGACGAACAAAACAAAGAGACACAAACAACATTGGGCACAAGAAACAGAACGAAGACAAACAAAACAAAGAGACACAAACAACATTGGGCAACAAGAAACAGAACGAAGACAAACAAAACAAAGAGACACAAACAACATTGGGCACAAGAAACAGAACGAAGACAAACAAAACAAAGAGACACAAACAACATTGGGCAACAAGAAACAGAGCGAAGACAAACAAAACAAAGAGACACAAACAACATTGGGCACAAGAAACAGAACGAAGACAAACAAAACAAAGAGACACAACAATATTGGGCACAAGAAACAGAACGAAGACAAACAAAACAGAGAGACACAAACAACATTGGGCACAAGAAACAGAACGAAGACATACAAAACAAAGAGACACAAACAACATTGGGCACAAGAAACAGAACGAAGACAAACAAAACAGAGAGACACAAACAACATTGGGCACAAGAAACAGAACGAAGACAAACAAAACAAAGAGACACAAACAACATTGGGCACAAGAAACAGAACGAAGACAAACAAAACAAAGACACACAAACAACATTGGGCAACAAGAAACAGAACGAAGACAAACAAAACAAAGAGACACAAACAACATTAGGCACAAGAAACAGAACGAAGACGAACAAAACAAAGAGACACACAACATTGGGCACAAGAAACAGAACGAAGACAAACAAAACAAAGAGACACAAACAACATTGGGCAACAAGAAACAGAACGAAGACAAACAAAACAAAGAGACACAAACAACATTGGGCACAAGAAACAGAACGAAGACAAACAAAACAAAGAGACACAAACAACATTGGGCACAAGAAACAGAACGAAGACAAACAAAACAAAGAGACACAAACAACATTGGGCACAAGAAACAGAACGAAGACAAACAAAACAAAGAGACACAAACAACACTGGGCACAAGTAACAGAACGAAGACAAACAAAACAAAGAGACACAAACAACATTGGGCACAAGAAACAGAACGAAGACAAACAAAACAAAGAGACACAAACAAAATTGGGCACAAGAAACAACGAAGACAAACATAACAAAGAAACACAAACAACATTGGGCACAAGAAACAGAACGAAGACAAACAAAACAAAGAGACACAAACAACATTGGGCACAAGAAACAGAACGAAGACAAACAAAACAAAGAGACACAAACAACATTGGGCACAAGAAACAGAACGAAGAGAAACAAACAACATTGGCCACAAGAAACAGAACGAAGACAAACAAAACGGACACAAACAACATTGGGCACAAGAAACAGAACGAAGACAAACAAAACAAAGAGACACAAACAACATTGGGCACAAGAAACAGAACGAAGACAAACAAAACAAAGAGACACAAACAACACTGGGCACAAGAAACAGAACGAAGAAAAACAAAACAAAGAGACACAAACAACATTGGGCACAAGAAACAGAACAAAGACAAACAAAACAAAGAGACACAAACAAAATTGGGCACAAGAAACAGAACGAAGAGACACAAACAACATTGGGCACAAGAAACAGAACGAAGACAAACAAAACAAAGAGACACAAACAACATTGGGCAACAAGAAACAGAACGAAGACAAACAAAACAAAGAGACACAAACAACATTGGGCACAAGAAACAACGAAGAAAAACAAAACAAAGAGACACAAACAAAATTGGGCACAAGAAACAGAACGATGACAAACAAAACAAAGAGACACAAACAACATTGGGCACAAGAAACAGAACGAAGACAAACAAAACAAAGAGACACAAACAACATTGGGCAACAAGAAACAGAACGAAGACAAACAAAACAAAGAGACACAAACAACATTGGACACAAGAAACAGAACGAAGACAAACAAAACAAAGAGACACAAACAACATTGGGCACAAGAAACAGAACGAAGACAAACAAAACAAAGAGACACAAACACCATTGGGCAACAAGAAACAGAACGAAGACAAACAAAACAAAGAGACACAAGCAACATTGGGCACAAGAAACAGAGCGAAGACAAACAAAACAAAGAGACACAAACAACATTGGGCACAAGAAACAGAACGAAGACAAACAAAACAAAGAGACACAAACAACATTGGGCAACAAGAAACAGAACGAAGACAAACAAAACAAAGAGAAACAAACAACATTGGCCACAAGAAACAGAACGAAGACAAACAAAACAAAGAGACACAAACAAAATTGGGCACAAGAAACAGAACGATGACAAACAAAACAAAGAGACACAAACAACATTGGGCACAAGAAACAGAACGAAGACAAACAAAACAAAGAGACACAAACAACATTGGGCAACAAGAAACAGAACGAAGACGAACAAAACAAATAGACACAAGCAACATTGGGCACAAGAAACAGAACGAAGACAAACAAAACAAAGAGACACAAACAATATTGGGCACAAGAAACAGAACGAAGACAAACAAAACAGAGAGACACAAACAACATTGGGCACAAGAAACAGAACGAAGACAAACAAAACAAAGAGACACAAACAACATTGGGCACAAGAAACAGAACGAAGACAAACAAAACAGAGAGACACAAACAACATTGGGCACAAGAAACAGAACGAAGACAAACAAAACAAAGAGACACAAACAACATTGGGCACAAGAAACAGAACAAAGACAAACAAAACAAAGAGACACAAACAACATTGGGCACAAGAAACAGAACGAAGACAAACAAAACAAAGAGACACAAACAACATTGGGCAACAAGAAACAGAACGAAGACAAACAAAACAAAGAGACACAAACAACATTGGGCACAAGAAACAGAAAGAAGACGAACAAAAGAAAGAGACACACAACATTGGGCACAAGAAACAGAACGAAGACAAACAAAACAAAGAGACACAAACAACATTGGGCAACAAGAAACAGAACGAAGACAAACAAAACAGACACAAACAACATTGGGCACAAGAAACAGAACGAAGACAAACAAAACAAAGAGACACAAACAACATTGGGCAACAAGAAACAGAACGAAGACAAACAAAACAAAGAGACACAAACAACATTGGGCACAAGAAACAGAACGAAGACAAACAAAACAAAGAGACACAAACAACACTGGGCAACAAGAAACAGAACGAAGACAAACAAAACAAAGAGACACAAACAACATTGGGCACAAGAAACAGAACGAAGACAAACAAAACAAAGAGACACAAACAACATTGGGCAACAAGAAACAGAACGAAGACAAACAAAACAAAGAGACACAAACAACATTGGGCACAAGAAACAGAACGAAGACAAACAAAACAAAGAGACACAAACAACATTGGGCAACAAGAAACAGAACGAAGACAAACAAAACAAAGAGACACAAACAACATTGGGCACAAGAAACAGAACGAAGACAAACAAAACAAAGAGACACAAACAACATTGGGCACAAGAAACAGAACGAAGACAAACATAACAAAGAGACACAAACAACATTGGGCAACAGGAAACAGAACGAAGACAAACAAAACAAAGAGGCACAAACAACATTGGGCAACAGGAAACAGAACGAAGACAAACAAAACAAAGAGACACAAACAACATTGGGCAACAGGAAACAGAACGAAGACAAACAAAACAAAGGGGCACAAACAACATTGGACAACAAGAAACAGAACGAAGACAAACAAAACAAAGAGACACAAACAACATTGGGCACAAGAAACAGAACGAAGACAAACAAAACAAAGAGACACAAACAACACTGGGCACAAAATACAGAACGAAGACAAACAAAACAAAGAGACACAAACAACATTGGGCACAAGAAACAGAACGAAGACAAACAAAACAAAGAGACACAAACAAAATTGGGCACAAGAAACAGAACGAAGACAAACATAACAAAGAGACACAAACAACATTGGGCACAAGAAACAGAACGAAGACAAACAAAACAAAGAGACACAAACAACATTGGGCACAAGAAACAGAACGAAGACAAACAAAACAAAGAGACACAAACAACATTGGGCAACAAGAAACAGAACGAAGAGAAACAAACAACATTGGCCACAAGAAACAGAACGAAGACAAACAAAACAGACACAAACAACATTGGGCACAAGAAACAGAACGAAGACAAACAAAACAAAGAGACACAAACAACATTGGGCACAAGAAACAGAACGAAGACAAACAAAACAAAGAGACACAAACAACACTGGGCACAAGAAACAGAACGAAGACAAACAAAACAAAGAGACACAAACAACATTGGGCACAAGAAACAGAACAAAGACAAACAAAACAAAGAGACACAAACAAAATTGGGCACAAGAAACAGAACGAAGACAAACAAAACAAAGAGACACAAACAACATTGGGCACAAGAAACAGAACGAAGAGAAACAAAACAAAGAGACACAAACAACATTGGGCAACAAGAAACAGAACGAAGACAAACAAAACAAAGAGACACAAACAACATTGGGCACAAGAAACAACGAAGAAAAACAAAACAAAGAGACACAAACAAAATTGGGCACAAGAAACAGAACGATGACAAACAAAACAAAGAGACACAAACAACATTGGGCACAAGAAACAGAACGAAGACAAACAAAACAAAGAGACACAAACAACATTGGGCAACAAGAAACAGAACGAAGACAAACAAAACAGAGACACAAACAACATTGGACACAAGAAACAGAACGAAGACAAACAAAACAAAGAGACACAAACAACATTGGGCACAAGAAACAGAACGAAGACAAACAAAAAAAAGAGACACAAACACCATTGGGCAACAAGAAACAGAACGAAGACAAACAAAACAAAGAGACACAAGCAACATTGGGCACAAGAAACAGAGCGAAGACAAACAAAACAAAGAGACACAAACATCATTGGGCACAAGAAACAGAACGAAGACAAACAAAACAAAGAGAAACAAACAACATTGGCCACAAGAAACAGAACGAAGACAAACAAAACAAAGAGATACAAACAAAATTGGGCACAAGAAACAGAACGATGACAAACAAAACAAAGAGACACAAACAACATTGGGCACAAGAAACAGAACGAAGACAAACAAAACAAAGAGAAACAAACAACATTGGGCAACAAGAAACAGAACGAAGACGAACAAAACAAAGAGACACAAAAAACATTGGGCACAAGAAACAGAACGAAGACAAACAAAACAAAGAGACACAAACAACATTGGGCAACAAGAAACAGAACGAAGACAAACAAAACAAAGAGACACAAACAACATTGGGCACAAGAAACAGAACGAAGACAAACAAAACAAAGAGACACAAACAATATTGGGCACAAGAAACAGAACGAAGACAAACAAAACAGAGAGACACAAACAACATTGGGCACAAGAAACAGAACGAAGACAAACAAAACAAAGAGACACAAACAACATTGGGCACAAGAAACAGAACGAAGACAAACAAAACAGAGAGACACAAACAACATTGGGCACAAGAAACAGAACGAAGACAAACAAAACAAAGAGACACAAACAACATTGGGCACAAGAAACAGAACGAAGACAAACAAAACAAAGACACACAAACAACATTGGGCACAAGAAACAGAACGAAGACAAACAAAACAAAGAGACACAAACACCATTGGGCAACAAGAAACAGAACGAAGACAAACAAAACAAAGAGACACAAGCAACATTGGGCACAAGAAACAGAACGAAGACAAACAAAACAAAGAGACACAAACAACATTGGGCACAAGAAACAGAACGAAGACAAACAAAACAAAGAGACACAAACAACATTGGGCAACAAGAAACAGAACGAAGACAAACAAAACAAAGAGACACAAACAACATTGGGCAACAGGAAAAAGAACGAAGACAAACAAAACAAAGAGACACAAACAACATTGGGCACAAGAAACAGAACGAAGACAAACAAAACAAAGAGACACAAACAACATTGGGCACAAGAAACAGAACGAAGACAAACAAAACAAAGAGACATAAACAAAATTGGGCACAAGAAACAGAACGAAGACAAACATAACAAAGAGACACAAACAACATTGGGCACAAGCAACAGAACGAAGACAAACAAAACAAAGAGACACAAACAACATTTGGCACAAGAAACAGAACGAAGACAAACAAAACAAAGAGACACAAACAACATTGGGCACAAGAAACAGAACGAAGACAAACAAAACAAAGAGACACAAACAACATTGGGCACAAGAAACAGAACGAAGACAAACAAAACAAAGAGACACAAACAACATTGGGCACAAGAAACAGAACGAAGACGAACAAAACAAAGAGACACAAACAACATTGGGCACAAGAAACAGAACGAAGACAAACAAAACAAAGAGACACAAACAACATTTGGCACAAGAAACAGAACGAAGACAAACAAAACAAAGAGACACAAACAACATTGGGCACAAGAAACAGAACGAAGACAAACAAAACAAAGAGACACAAACAACATTGGGCACAAGAAACAGAACGAAGACAAACAAAACAAAGAGACACAAACAACATTGGGCACAAGAAACAGAACGAAGACAAACAAAACAAAGAGACACAAACAACATTGGGCACAAGAAACAGAACGAAGACAAACAAAACAAAGAGACACAAACAACATTGGGCACAAGAAACAGAACGAAGACAAACAAAACAAAGAGACACAAACAACATTGGGCACAAGAAACAGAACGAAGACGAACAAAACAAAGAGACACAAACAACATTGGGCACAAGAAACAAAACGAAGACAAACAAAACAAAGAGACACAAACAACATTGGGCACAAGAAACAGAACGAAGACGAACAAAACAAAGAGACACACAACATTGGGCACAAGAAACAGAACGAAGACAAACAAAACAAAGAGACACAAACAACATTGGGCAACAAGAAACAGAACGAAGACAAACAAAACAGACACAAACAACATTGGGCACAAGAAACAGAACGAAGACAAACAAAACAAAGAGACACAAACAACATTGGGCAACAAGAAACAGAACGAAGACAAACAAAACAAAGAGACACAAACAACATTGGGCACAAGAAACAGAACGAAGACAAACAAAACAAAGAGACACAAACAACATTGGGCAACAGGAAACAGAACGAAGACAAACAAAACAAAGAGGCACAAATAACATTGGGCAACAAGAAACAGAACGAAGACAAACAAAACAAAGAGACACAAACAACATTGGGCACAAGAAACAGAACGAAGACAAACAAAACAAAGAGACACAAACAACATTGGGCACAAGAAACAGAACGAAGACAAACAAAACAAAGAGACACAAACAACATTGGGCACAAGAAACAGAACGAAGACAAACAAAACAAAGAGACACAAACAACACTGGGCACCAGAAACAGAACGAAGACAAACAAAACAAAGAGACACAAACAACATTGGGCACAAGAAACAGAACAAAGACAAACAAAACAAAGAGACACAAACAAAATTGGGCACAAGAAACAGAACGAAGACAAACAAAACAAAGAGACATAAACAACATTGGGCACAAGAAACAGAACGAAGACAAACAAAACAAAGAGACACAAACAACATTGGGCAACAAGAAACAGAACGAAGACAAACAAAACAAAGAGACACAAACAACATTGGGCACAAGAAACAACGAAGAAAAACAAAACAAAGAGACACAAACAAAATTGGGCACAAGAAACAGAACGATGACAAACAAAACAAATAGACACAAACAACATTGGGCACAAGAAACAGAACGAAGACAAACAAAACAAAGAGACACAAACAACATTGGGTAACAAGAAACAGAACGAAGACAAACAAAACAAAGAGACACAAACAACATTTGGCACAAGAAACAGAACGAAGACAAACAAAACAAAGAGACACAAACAACATTGGGCACAAGAAACAGAACGAAGACAAACAAAACAAAGAGACACAAACACCATTGGGCAACAAGAAACAGAACGAAGACAAACAAAACAAAGAGACACAAGCAACATTGGGCACAAGAAACAGAACGAAGACAAACAAAACAAAGAGACACAAACAACATTGGGCACAAGAAACAGAACGAAGACAAACAAAACAAAGAGACACAAACAACATTGGGCAACAAGAAACAGAACGAAGACAAACAAAACAAAGAGACACAAACAACATTGGGCAACAGGAAAAAGAACGAAGACAAACAAAACAAAGAGACACAAACAACATTGGGCACAAGAAACAGAACGAAGACAAACAAAACAAAGAGACACAAACAACATTGGGCACAAGAAACAGAACGAAGACAAACAAAACAAAGAGACATAAACAAAATTGGGCACAAGAAACAGAACGAAGACAAACATAACAAAGAGACACAAACAACATTGGGCACAAGCAACAGAACGAAGACAAACAAAACAAAGAGACACAAACAACATTTGGCACAAGAAACAGAACGAAGACAAACAAAACAAAGAGACACAAACAACATTGGGCACAAGAAACAGAACGAAGACAAACAAAACAAAGAGACACAAACAACATTGGGCACAAGAAACAGAACGAAGACAAACAAAACAAAGAGACACAAACAACATTGGGCACAAGAAACAGAACGAAGACGAACAAAACAAAGAGACACAAACAACATTGGGCACAAGAAACAGAACGAAGACAAACAAAACAAAGAGACACAAACAACATTTGGCACAAGAAACAGAACGAAGACAAACAAAACAAAGAGACACAAACAACATTGGGCACAAGAAACAGAACGAAGACAAACAAAACAAAGAGACACAAACAACATTGGGCACAAGAAACAGAACGAAGACAAACAAAACAAAGAGACACAAACAACATTGGGCACAAGAAACAGAACGAAGACAAACAAAACAAAGAGACACAAACAACATTGGGCACAAGAAACAGAACGAAGACAAACAAAACAAAGAGACACAAACAACATTGGGCACAAGAAACAGAACGAAGACAAACAAAACAAAGAGACACAAACAACATTGGGCACAAGAAACAGAACGAAGACGAACAAAACAAAGAGACACAAACAACATTGGGCACAAGAAACAAAACGAAGACAAACAAAACAAAGAGACACAAACAACATTGGGCACAAGAAACAGAACGAAGACAAACAAAACAGAAACACAACACAGAAAATTAAACAGATGAACCCCCACCGATGATTTCAAGTGCTCGCAAAGGGTAAGCAAGTTCATGTTTCTTATAAGACGGCCATCTTGTTACTCGCATAGTGAAAAAACCTTAGAGAACACCGAAGGGGCAATCAAAAATTGACAATCCAGAGAAACTGGCAACACAGGGCACACAAGACGAAGAAAAACACAATACAATATGTGTTGGAAACCGCTATATGCAAAGAAATACAAATAACTTAAATAAGACATGGGCCCTCCTACAAACAACTGGAGGTAAGAGGAGCCGAACATCGTATTTATACGTAAATCGTAACAGACACCACAACACTGAATGTAAAGACACATAATAGGGCAACACAAAATATTAAAAAGAAGAACAACACTGACCACCACCAAAAAAACCCGGGGGTGAACTCAGGTGTAAAGTGTAAAGTCTTAAATTTTCAATTCATTAGTTGGTATATATCCTTCATACCAGTAAATTATGTATATAAACAGGCCTGTATGAATACTTTTGATATTATGTACTTATTGAATAATAGGTATGTTTAATTCAAGACATGAATAATGTTATTTAATAGTTTAAAAACATTGTTATTGTTTCTCGATATTTAAATGACCTTAACTTTGCTTTGAACAATTGAACAATGTCCATTTAACACTTTAATGACTTTATTGTTTTATATTGATTTTTACCTTCAGTTTTTAACAATTAATTAACCGACAAAATGAACAAAAAACAAAATATTCAACCTGTTTTACTGTATTATATATATAACGATATCGCTTAATACAAGACGTATTTTTGTTAAAACTAATGAAAATAAGCAAATAAACGTCTTCTAAAGTAGGAAACTAATAAGATCAATCTATCTAGATGGTGAAATCAGAAGAAGTGATCATTAGCATGTATAAAAGTAAGTATCTTGACTCTACAAATTGTCTATTTAAATGGTTTTTAATCTGGAACTATCCTTAATTAGCCGCCATCTTTGATTTGTCATAAAACGAATTTTTAAAAGAAATATAACCAACGTTCTCAGTAAACTATTACAGATTGTATACTTATTAATTATGAATGTTATTTTACATGATACATGTCAATAGAAAAATAATACATTCATATCATGTGACGAATGTGTGAGATATTGCTACAAATATCAAATTAATGCATGCATTTTGTGTAAAACTATGTGAAATACTAGATAAGGTTTCACCATTAAAACAGACATCACGTGTCAATGTTGTTAATGGCATTGGTTGTATAAAATGTGATTGTTATAACGTTTCATTTCAGGTGTTAAAACAGTTTTCTACTCTATAGATTTATGGTATTCAGTATTTCCATATTTCTCCCATCTATTTTAACTCGTTAATGTTTCAGTATTCAATACAATCCATTTACTCAAAAGACTATATAAGAAAGTTGTGAAAAAAATACTTATTTTGAAGTCCACATTTCATATAAACACAATCATACGTATGATTGAACTTTTTCGTCAGGTATACAGTTGATGGTGGACTAGAAAAAAAATGTAAAACTTGTGTATTTTTTCATTTTTCCGTGTTTTCCAATATACATAGATGGATCATAGATAAGCAGGTGATAGACTTACAGGTCATAAGAAGAATTTGAAGATACCAAAGGGGTAATCAGAATCCGTAAATAGAAGGACAGACAAAACAATGGCCAAAAGAAAGAGTAGAAAATGACCCAACAACGAACTACAAAGCATACACAAAACACGAACCCCATAAAAAACCGGCGGGTGAACTCAGGTGCTCCGGAAGGGTAAGCAGTTCCTGTTCCACTAGTGGCACCCGATTTGAGTCAGTCGACGTTGTTTTGTTTTGTTGTTGTTTATTTATTTCGTTTGTTTTTTTGTGTGTGTTTTTTAATGATAAAAGGGTTAAGATTTAATATTGGTGGCATACATTTAGACCTCAAGAAAATATTTTTTTTTATTAAAAAACCAATTAGGCTTCATATAAAAACGCTCTCCAGTTTTACCTGGAAAGAGAAAGACGAAAAGAGGAAATTAAAAAGAACGGACAGAGCAATTCAAGTACAATATCTAAATATATTGCTTGAGGTAAAACATTCATTAGTTTTACCCTCTCTCTTTTGCAGATCAAATGGATCGCCCCAAAACACAGGCTGATAGTAAGTGGAATGTTTTTCTAATATGGAAGATTTCAATATTTATACCATACTCCCAATTTTTTCTTATATAATCAAGTTTTACGTAGAACCAATAAGCCACGTCGGTCAGATTTAATGACACTGGAAAGATTTAATAGCGTTTAATTATCTGTTGATTAACGTCATGTGATCGCTATTCCAAGTATATTCATGACGAGAACAAGCTTATAACCAGTAAATCACGTAGGTAGAAAGATGATACTTGGTTTGAATGGATATGGGTGGAAATTTTAAATTCCTACTGGGAAAAATATGTAATGAACATAGTCGTGTAAAAGTTTGCATTCCAACGAGCAACCGGAGATCACTCCCAACAAGAAATTTCAGGATACCATAGGTGTAATTAGAAGCCGTATATAAAAAAAATGGCATGCACTACAGTGGCACTATAAAAAGAACAACAACAAATTATATATAATGGTCCATGAAACTCTTACACAGAAACAAAAGACTGAACAACAATTTGTTGTGTCTCATTAAGAGAACTTTTATAAGTTGTATTTCACATGCAAGAAGCATGTACTTGTTCTGGTCTTGAATATGCATTACATATTTGCTCACCACAACAAGCAGAGAAAGTAGGCAGAACAATATGGTGTGTGAAGGAAATGACGTTTGAAAACATTCTCATTAGCTTTGTAAAATGAAGTCGATTAAGCACCATCTATAGTGTTCTGGGAGTTATTGTCCAATTCGATTTGTGCTTTAATCAAGATAATTTCTAACCGCCTTCAATACAATGCAATAGGTATATTAAAACATATAAGATAAACGTAAACTACAAATTAATTTATATTCACTAGATATGGTTACCAATAACTTATAATTCGCACCTCAAGTGTTAACCGTTCCAAATTTATTGTTAACGGTTTCATCGGTTTTTTCGCTATATCTGTCCGGGGCTTCATCATCTATTAAGTCTGGAAGTTATGATATAGCTTAAAAGTCGCTATAAACACCCCCCAAAAAAGACATAATCAGACTTTAATCTCACAAAGATGCTCAATTGCCGAAAACGGGAGGTCCTAAACGTACAAAATATTTGAAGGCACACATATCGAAATTATGATAAAAAAAAAACCAATTACTACTGTTAATTATAAAACAAAATACAACACGTGCCATTTGAATTAGCAAACACGATTATGATACTCGTGGTTAACGTCCGTCATGACAGAGGTACCAACATAGAGGTAGAAAGATAAGTGTAATATACCAAATGATAACTATTATCTTATCAACAATAAATGTCAATACTGAAAGGCTGGAAAGTATATTCAAATATTCTTTAAATAGTAAAATGTTGCACTTAGGATAACACGCTACAAAAATGGGTATCCTTTTCTTTCATACCATGAATGTACACCCTTTATGAGTTATTGGCAGCTTGGAAATTGTAAATAGATTACACACTTAGTACGACATACACTCACATTATCACCCGTAATTATATACATTAATACATGTAAACTAGTCGTCAATGTCTAGGTGTACTTATTTTGTTGCACAAAACAGGAAAAGGAAAATGGAATGGCTGATACTAATTTTCTACAATTTGCTTCTTGTAAGAAAGAAGCAATTTATTTGGATGGCAAACTAAGAATAATCAAGTATGGATATATTTGTGCTAAGGAACCCCGCAAAATCACCAATCAATAGAATAAACGCACAAGAACGAACACTAAATAGGAATTGTAATTATTTATTATAGCTAGACGTTTAAGTTAATTTGACATATAACATTTTTTTCACAGATCGGTCTGCCAGACCGGCTAGCTCCCGAACACCAAGGTCATCAATAGATGGGTTATCTAACCTGGTTGTAGGCCAATCTATTCTCAATCGACCAACAACTGGTATATGTATTTAATAAATATGTCAAATCGATTAAAACCTTATAACCGGTTACTCGGTCAGGTTTCCGATCGAGTACCCGGTTACTCGGTAGACAGTTTATTTTATTCGGTTTAAAAAAGGTACAGCTGGGTTCAATGACACTTCTGTTTTCTTCCTTTCTTTTCATTATTTCAAAGTTTTATATTTCAACTATAATTGTAAAGATTCAGTTGAATGATAAAAAAAATTAAAATATAAATTTATTATTTACAACACAGTACAAATTATTTACATACCAGGTTATGTCATGTCACATTCATGATTGTTATTCGGTCATTGTGGTACAGAGTTTTTGCTAAGGATAATAATTTGGTCGATGCAAGACGATGACAGTCTGTTGCGAAGCTTCGTGACAATCAAACCTGCTGCCGAGAAGATTCTTTCCGACGGAACAGATGTTGACGGAACAGCTAAATACCGGCGCGCAAGAACCGAGAGTCTTGAATATTTATCGGAATTATCTTTTCACCATGCAAGAGAATCAGTTACTGGCATTTGACAGTTTTCGAGTCAATACATCGCTTGAAAAACTTCCAAACTTTAGATGTAGGAGGTGTCATTTTCACAGGTCTATCTCTCGAAATTCAATTCAAACACACTTTTAATAGTTCAATACTTTAAATTTGAATTGTGTTCATACCAGTTTAATCACTTTGTTTGGTTAAATATTGTTAAACCTACAAGCTAGTGTGTTGCCGGGGGAATAAACAGATCAGAGATCAATTACCATTTAATTGACCAATAATTGTTATGTAAACATATGCCAAGCGCTGGTTTATGTGTACGATTACTATTATATCTAACATTAATTATTTATTGTCCGGAAAATTTTATCATTATTTTCATAAAAAAAAGTTTTCCGAGTAACCGAATACCGATTTTGGTATTCGATAATCGGATGTTCGAGCGAGTACCCGGTTAACCGGGTACTCGTTGCCATCCCTAGTATTTATGTGATGGAGTGTAACTACAAATCTAAAAAGTCTTGTTTCGAAATAATATAATAAATTTTAGCTAGCAGAAAGTATTTTTTTTATTTAAACGTACCATAGCAGCAAACGTGAACCTATTAAAATAGCATATACAATAATTAGAACTCTTCTACTTCCAGCCCTTACGAATATTTAAACGTTCCATAGCAACAATTGTGAACGTGAACCTATTTAAAATAGCATTGCTTAAACGTTCCATAGCAGCATCTGTGAACCTATTTAAAATAGCAATATACAATAATTAGAACTCTTCTACTTCCAGCCCTTACGAGCTTTATCTATCTTACAAAGACACCCAAGCCGGTTGAAACAGAAGAAGAAATAGTAGAATCTTACAGACCAACTACCAGTAAGTTAATGATTAACATAATTCCTTAGTAGGTAACGAATGAGATTATTCATTAACTCATACCTCGAGGATAAACGAAATTGTACGATGTTGCATTTATTTGACGACCTATGATTGGATAAAATCATTCCTAAAAATAACGATGAAGGCAGAGCCATATATGGAAATCTAGAGAATAAGATTAATACGCTTTACTGGCCAGTGGAAAATTCCATTCCTAAAAATAACGATAGAAGCAGACTGTAGCATTGTGTAATCTATTATTGCATAATTTGACCTTGACGCTGTCCGAAATAAAGAAATATTGCAATCGATAACTGAGACGACGTATTTGATCAGGCTCTCTATATATATGTGTGTGTATTTTGATTTAGCATAATTAAACACATCTGCAAGAAAGATGATGATTTATATTTTCTTCTAAAATAACACAGTAAAAAAACTCTTCTTGAGACACAATACAGAAGGTCAGTGGGCGGTGCTTAATTTTGTGTATTGACCATTACGTCTTTAGCCTTAGAACTTCCAAGAAAGTCCGTCAAACATAGTTCGTGGAAAAAACTTAGTTACTGTTTCAAGTTATAGATCAGCAACATCGTACAAAAATGTTATAAGCTCCCGTGACCGACTATGGTTATTTAGACGGTCAGTAAATGGTTGAAGGGTTCGCGCTCGAGCGCTCACCCTTCAACGATTTACTGACCGTCTAAATAACGATCTATAGACGGTCACTAGGGAGCTTATACCATATAATGTAAGACGGTTAATCTTTCAGGTTAAACACATAGGTTGTTGATCCCCTCGATATTGTCATTGCGGCTATATAGAGCAGAAATGAATATATTACAAATTCTGCATGACGGTTTTACAGAAGGTTTGTATGCCAACAATAGATAAGTAGTAGAGACACATTTTCTTTGCTAAAATATTGATAATGTGATTGCTGATCTAGTAAGTAGACTACGTTAACCATTACGGAATGTCTGTCAGAGATAGACACGAAAATGTTCTTTTTGTCGTAGTCAAATCTCGTCGTTTACTCGTTTAATTGTTACTAGATTTGTAACATGAATAACAAGACTGGTGGAGCAGAAACTGCTGACCCTTCGGGAGGAACCGAGTTATTGTTGATCAATCTTTTTTCTTCTGTATAGTGTTTTGTGGACCACTGTTTATTTTTTTTCTTTTGGTTATTGTATTGTCTGTCCTTTTCTTCTGTATAGTGTTTTGTGGACCACTGTTTATTTTTTTTCTTTTGGTTATTGTATTGTCTGTCCTTTTCTCGATTTACGGCTTGTACTACCCCTTTGGTATCTTCACACTTTAATTGAAAATCAACTGTTTTGTATTCTAAATATAATTTCTTACATGCCCAAACTGAATCCCTGCATTTTGGTAAATATGACAATGTCTTTGGATGATTATGTCAAATTGATAATAAATCTACATGTATTTGAAGATTTTGTTTTATCTTTAAAGCGACATATTCTATCTAATTATCTATTATTGAGCTTAAAAAGAGAATTTACTGGTCCTTTATTTGTACTGTTCATGTTTATTCTTTCATTTCCGCGAAAGTGTGAAAAAATTTTTACGCTGAAGGGAATAAGGTTTTTATTGTTTATTCATGTTTGGCCACTGATATCGTTTAACCCCGGCTCCAAGTTCAGAACCTATATTTCCATCTGTTTCTGTCGTATCCATTCCTGTGTTTTGCAGTTTGTTGTAGGAGTAGTTCATGTTGTTGTGATTTGGTGGTATTTTTTACCATTGTTTTTTTATTTTCGATATGAATGAGAAGTGTGTATTGAAGAGTTTGTTTCTTCTTCTTAACAGTACTACAATCTCGCACAATAACTTGGAACGAGACAGATGTCTGAAATATTTCCTTGTTAATAGGATATCTTGGAGCTGATGCAGAGCTTAATCTAATTACGATTGATCATAGCTAAAACTGTGAAACACGTCCATAGTGTAGTGAGGCATGAAAGCAAACTGATTAAGGACCAACTGGTTATTTTCAATATATGTTAAGAACAAAATCAATTTTCTCAAAAGAGTCGACTACAAAAGTGTGAAGAAATCATTTAAGCTCGAGTATCTTTTATTTATCTACCCCTTATTAGTGTTACTGTATTAAAATAATTCAACAATTTAGAAAAATTCACACACAAAAATAAACAATAATTAAACAGATATAAAGAAAGTCTATCATTGCTGCTGATTAATGTACCCTTTCGATCTTTAAGCAATATCCCTTTTAGAATAAATAAGTTGTAAGTTTTGTTAAGTCTAACAGATTTACTGTGCTATTGAGTTTTAAAATTTGTCAGAATTGTTCCGTATAACAGGAAAACGCATCACACTTCATTAACAATTGTCCAGTTCATATAATCTCTTACTTCATTAACAATTGTCCAGTTCATATAATCTCTTACTTCATTAACAATTGTCCAGTTCATATAATCTCTTACTTCATTAACAATTGTCCAGTTCATATAATCTGTTACTTCATTAACAATTGTCCAGTTCATATAATCTGTTACTTCATTAACAATTGTCCAGTTCATATAATCTCTTACTTCATTAACAATTGTCCAGTTCATATAATCTCTTACTTCATTAACAATTGTCCATTTCATATAATCTGTTACTTCATTAACAATTGTCCAGTTCATATAATCTGTTACTTCATTACAATTGTCCAGTTCATATAATCTCTTACTTCATTAACAATTGTCCAGTTCATATAATCTGTTACTTCATTAACAATTGTCCAGTTCATATAATCTGTTACTTCATTAACAATTGTCCAGTTCATATAATCTGTTACTTCATTAACAATTGTCCAGTTCATATAATCTGTTACTTCATTAACAATTGTCCAGTTCATATAATCTGTTACTTCATTAACAATTGTCCAGTTCATATAATCTGTTACTTCATTAACAATTGTCCAGTTCATATAATCTGTTACTTCATTAACAATTGTCCAGTTCATATAATCTCTTACTTCATTAACAATTGTCCAGTTCATATAATCTGTTACTTCATTAACAATTGTCCAGTTCATATAATCTGTTACTTCATTAACAATTGTCCAGTTCATATAATCTGTTACTTCATTAACAATTGTCCAGTTCATATAATCTCTTACTTGGGGCCCAAAGAGAAAGTTTAACACAGCCACATTTTGTTGGGGTATCTGTTCTAAGCCAGAAAAGTGAGCGATCATGTATTTGTGTGTTAGGAGGTATCGCTTTAGCCCTTTCTACGATTTTGATATTTTAATTTTGGAATTGTTCCGACAGTGTGGTATGTTTTGTTTTGGAATTGTTCCGACAGTGTGGTATGTTTTGTTTTGGAATTGTTCCGACAGTGTGGTATGTTTTGTTTTTCATATTCATTATATAAGAGTCTTCGATGAAAATAAAATATTTTCTAATAATCTGTGTGTTCTTTGAAATCTCCTATTGAGTAGAAATTCTAGAAACTCAAGTGCTGTGGAAGGGTCGGCAGTTCCTTTGCCACTATGAAGCATTTCAAATGGAAGTGAACAATCCTACCTAACAACATCGTCACAGAAGTTACAACTTTCGAGATTTAGCCCCGGTAAACGCATTTAAGGTGGTACCTAACACTACAGGGAGATAACTCTTTAAAATCAGTTGAACGTTTTGATTATATGATGTTTGTATGCAGATTTCAAGCATCTCGGTGATCAAAACCACAGAGAGAAAAGCTGCTATGTGGCTAGTGAATTTATAGCTCTGAGTCTGTTGGTTGGAATTTGTTAAAATTTTGATATTTATTGCAGTGGATATATTCAAACACACTGCTAAAACAATAAGAAAATTAAACGAGCAGATCAAATTTTACCGGAAGTGTATGGTACCTCCTTAAAATAAGTGTGTTGATGTTTGATTTTAGACGTGTTTCGACAGTGTGGTCTGTTTTGTTTATCATTATATTATAGTCAGAAAAATAATATTTCAACGTCCCAATATGGACACCCTTAATTACTATAAAATCAAATATGCTTTTGAAATATTTATTATATTTCAACATCAAACAATATCGACGGTCAATGTGTTATTATGGATATACCACTTGTTTTCCCAAGGAGTGTGGTTAAATTAAAAAGTTTTGATTAAATAATTTTAATGAAGAGGTCTTTATATTGTGTGAGATGACTACATTTATTTAAATATGTCAGTGGTTACCACTTGAGATTATATAAGTGGTCTACTTTAAATTATGTTTGAACTTTTCCTGACTTAAGTTTTTGTCCATATAATTAAAAATTTACCAAACGACAAAACTAATTTATGGTTTCCATTTTGTGTGTAGAAGGAATTTATTGAAAACTTTCGGATGTGTGAAATACCTTAGAAGTTATGTGATCAACATAAATATCAGTATTTGCTATTCTCGTTGCTATGGCAGTACATGATGAAGGTTATTCCAGAAACGCGTCGAGCACACTAAAATAAATATATACATTTTTATTATTATTACTGAGTTGTTGCCCCTTCTTGGTGGACTATTATTCGCCGAGGGTATCATCGACCCCGTAACCAGTGCTTCGACACTGACATATTTTATTGGATATATATAGGTTTGAAAATTACAGTTCCTGAGTGATAAGGTTAAGCTCTCTCTCAAGCATAGGAAACATTAGCAGATTTTGGCTATCCTGTTGAGAATCTTTGGTTTATGTGTTTCCAATAATTATTTGGTTTTCCATCCCTTTGACTATGAGCGTGCCTGATGAAGGTTATTCCCGAAACGCATCGTGCGCAACTAAATTAGATATATAGGGTTTTATTGCTACTTATATCGAATAAGTAATGCCTGATTGATTGCCAAGTGAGTCGTATGTCAAAACTGTTAAAGAGAAAAACATCTTTATAAACAACCAATCAACAACTAGGAAATAAAAAGATGACACTGGTATTTGAGATTAGTCAGATATGTGATATGCTTGTTAGGGACGGAACATTTTCACTTGCAACGGGCTACAAAATGACCACACGTTAAGAGATGTTTCAAGTTTAGGTTCTTGTATTTTGCACAATCAACAAAGACCGATATTGCAGGTTCTGTACCTGAAAAACCAAAGAAACCATGTTATATTCATATATTTGTGCATACGGTGTAAATAAAGTCAGAAAGTACCAAGGCGTGATCAAAAGCCATAAATCAATGGGAAAAAACAATCTCAAGATTGTTAGAGAATCCACAAAACATAGTTTCCGTCAAACTCAAATATAGTTTTAAGGTCTCGTCAACTTTATGTTAAAATACTACCATGAATTATAATTTTAATTTTAATTTTCCACTAATTTACAGTAATGCCGTTTTTGTATCTGTTGATTTTTTAAAAATAATTTATGTAATGTTTTATAATCTACCAGCATTTAATAGGGAATTAAAAATATACAATTATATTTATAGCATTTAATATACCTTACAAGCGCATGTGTTGTGGTATAAATTTGCAAATGGATTATCTTAATACATGTATATCTCGTACGTGTTATGACGCATTAATCATGTTGATCCTATGTATTTAGTCAATATATACGACAAAAATAAGGTGCCATGCAAAATAAAATTTCAGGTGCTAGAAAAAGAAATATTTGTAGTCCACCTGCAGCAGAGTCAGAGACTAGGCCACAAACAGGTAAGTGTAGTAAGGTTTTTCTCCACTTTATAATGATTACTGACTTAATATATAAGTATATTTTTGTATTTAACGTACACCATTTTTAACTACATTTGCCGGATCATTTTCCTTCGAGTGAGTGAATATTGTTTAACACCGAGTAAGCAGTTTTCATCCATATCATGGCGAGAACAAGAATCTTTTCGATGAGATGATGAGGATTATATCTTTTTATACCAGACCAACACGCTTAACAGGATATTGTAGCGGGCTAGCTGGTGAAATAGATAGACCACAAGTTCTATTCTATCCCTTGATAGAATCCTCAAATATACCAAGATATAACTGATATAAAAATATGGACAAAGTGATTCTATGTGTCGCTATATATGTCTCGCGTACGGTACTAACTTTCAGTACCGGGTCATTTAAACTTCACTAAGGCGAACGGAAAACATGGCAAAATTGATGGAAAACATGTTCAGCTATGAATAGTTTATTTTTATACTATATTTGATAATCCAATATTCATCAATAAAACAATTATCCGGATCCTGAGACCTTACAGGATATGTGGATAAATACAAATTAACAAAACATATGTCTCCAGATACACTTATTATACACAAACATGAATTGATGTCTCAACATTATGTTTTAAGGTGTTTATGTAGTCTTGTGTTTTGTAATTATATATCTGTTTAAACGGAATTGAAACCTGGTTTTTAGTTCTTATAATGGTTCTGCCTTTCAATGAGTAAAATCTATTACAATTGAAAGTGTTTACTGACTAAACACTAATACAGAGATTATGCAATATGTGTTTAATAGTTAATCATATACTGTTCTTCAATGCAAAACAAAAATTAAACTAATTTGGTCAAGTCTGAACTTTTCACTAAAAATAACAAAGAACTTGAACATTTTGATTTTCACAAAAATTTAGTAATGAATTATAAAAAAAAATGGATTATAAGCGATGCATTTTCATATAGTGAAAATGTGTAAAGATAAAGAAGTCAAGAAAAAATGTCAGGGATATTTTTTTTTATCAATGTGTGACGTAAAAATATTTTTGACATTTACGTCACCGAATATGGTACTGCTTTGACAACTGTTTTACCTATTTTGTTCCTGTATTTAAATACTGTTATAGTGACAGCCGGAACCTTTGAACCGTAATGAGAGCGGGAGGTTTGGCGCTTTAAAATCTGATTTAACCCACCATTTCTTTAGAAATGCCTGTACCAAGTTAGGGTCATTACGGTTTTCACAGTTTTCCGGTTGTTGACTGATTTTGTCTGTTTGTATAATTATGAGTTTTGACTTTCCCTTTGTAAGATTGTTCGGAGTTCGGTAATTTTGTTATTAATTTACTATTATCAGTCAAGAAAATATCTTACTTTGAATATTCCAGAAAATCTAACACAACCCTGCTTTTGAAAATAATTTAACGTGACGTCTACTTTCGAAAATAAATGAGCCTGAAGTTAAATGAATGTGAAGTGACGTCAGTTTCAGCGTTACGTCGCTATTTATAGTTGCACTAAAATTTCTGTGCAGTGCACCAAAAATCTGGTGCAGACTCGCGCATTGAATATAAATTTATTAATCAATCAAAACAGTATCGAAAAATCTTTGACCAAATAGAAATAAGTGCACCAAAAGTTGGTGCAGGCTTGTGCATGAAAGCCTAAATCAATAATCAATCAGAAATAACGTATCTAATAATCTCGAACCAATCAGAAAAATCGATACATCAAATACTCAAAAGCGAATTATAACAATATATCATCAATTATAATGAAACAATAAATTATGTCCATTTTACATAACTATAAGATTCATCAAAACAAATGTCATCAATAGCAATTATGTAATATAACCTCTGAGTTCAAATGTCAATAATGACCGACGACGAGAAAGTGGAAGTGTTAGCCAACACAGAGATCGACAAATGAACACGTTTAACTAAATACTATCGAGTTCAGAATATGATTCTAGGAACAAATATGACCTAGAGAAACAATAGATATTTGTAAGTTAATATGCCATGCCCTAAGAAATGACAAATTTTATAAAACATGTGTTGATCTCTGTATCGCTACAAGAAGGGGACATCTCAAAATACAAAATAACCATAATATTGTCAACACCATGTGCTAATTAATATCAGCGGTAAACTTTATCACTTAATTCATTCTGAATACGGATGAAATAATATTTCTGATTACTATACAGAAATGAATATCAACAATTGTGTTTTCTGACACATAAATATACAAAATAAAAATCTACCCCCTCCCCCCAAATTGGACTCAAATAGCAGACCTCACATTATCCCCCCCTTAATATTTGTGTCCTCACAAATGAAAGGAAATTATTCCTAGCATTAGAATTCTAGTTCTAATACGAACAATTACATACAATAAACATTTTTAACAATTAACTAAATAAATGAATTCATAGTCATATATAACCTACAATTTAAAATGTCACTCGCAATGTTCAAATTCACATAATACTTCTACTGTCTTCTTGCTAGTGTCTTCTTTCTTGGCGTCCTAATTGGTGTTTTCCTGGGTGATGAGACTGGGGTCCTGTTTCTGGGTTTTTGGTTGAAGAGTTGGTAGGTGAACAGCATTTAAAACTTCTGTTTCTTTACTACTAATATTACTTGCAAATGTTTTTAATGAGCTCATCATATCATGTGCTCGTTTTGTGCACTTGGCACAAGGGCCACATTTCAAGTATTCTAAATGGTCTGTTTCTGGACAATCACATTCACGCGGATTCAAGCATCTGGACATTGCATCAGCATTGCCATGTTTAGATCCAGGTCTGTATTCAACAGTAAAATCAAATGCAGAAAGGATTTCAACCCATCTGGCAATCCTTCCTTTGGGTTCTTTAAGGCTAAAGAGCCAAATCAGTGCTTGGCGATCTGTTCTGACAGTAAAAGTTCTGCCCAACAAGTACTGTCTATAGTACTCTATAAAATATCGTACTGCTAAAAGTTCTTTGTCTGTAATACAATAATTCTTCTCTGCCTTGTTGAGGGTAGACTACCATAGGCTATAACTCGAAGACGTCCATCCTGAATTTGGCTTAATACTGCACCAATAGAGGAGTCGCATGCATCTGTATCGAGTATAAAATCTTCATGATCTTCTGGATATGCCATTATTTCAGGACTTATGAAAGCTTGTTTTAACTTCTTAAAGGCTTCCTGACAGACATCGGACCATATAAATTCATTTGACTTCTTGGTCAGCTCTGTAAGGGGTTCAACCATCAAGGAAAAGTATTTTATGAATCGACGGTAGTAACTTCCCATTCCTAAAATTTGTCGAATTTCAGAGACATTTTTAGGTGCAGGCCAAGATAATATTTTGGCTATATTATCGGGGTTTGGCTTTATCCCTTTTTGTGAGACAACATGCCCCAGAAAGGTAACTTCAGGTTTCAGTATCGTACATTTCTCAGGTTTCAGCTTCAAACCAGCATCAAGGATTCTTTGAAGAACTGTCTCCAGTCTCTGAATGTGTTCTGAAAAACTTGAACCAAAGACAATCACATCGTCTAAATATATGAGGCAAAGAGGAAGAGGCGTTAAGGTGCAAAATTGGCCCCACATTATATTAAAAAATAATGCTCGACATAGAATAAAAACAATTTACTAATTTAATTGTTAGATAAACACATTTTCAAAAAATATAACTTTCCGTGAAATTGGGTGTGTTATGACGTCATAATGACATCATAATTAGACGGATAATGCTAAAAATGGACTACAAACGACATATTTAATGTACATTTTAGCTATTTTATGTACCTCCACAGTCTTCCACCAACACCAAATTGAGCAGCTGTTTTGAGTATAGAGGGTTAATGATTATATCAAAATATTTTGTTGGTGGAGGATTGTGGAGGTTGTTAAATATTAATTTATTTATAACCTCAGCCAGACCCTTAAAATCAATATTTTCACTCTTCTGATTGTATATATGAGACAATTATATACACAATCTGTACATTTCATGATTCATTTCAAGTAATGAAATTCATCAGTAAATAACTTATGTTTCTGTAAATACAGATATTCATTTTAAATACAGTTTGTGTACATTGAAACCAAGAGAAAAACTCAGTGCATGCAATCCGGCGTCAATGCCATAAAAAGAACTGGGGACTATCAGTGCCATATATGGCCCCATATTTAATGAATCATTATCTTAGAAAATACTTGATTAAAATTTGATGTATTATAGACGAGATCATATTTTTTATGTTAAAACTTGTTTCCAACAAACTCGATACGTATTTGACGTCATTGTGACGTCATGAGCGTTATTTGTTTTCTGTATTTCGTGGAATTTTGCCCGCGATATTTGGACGGTTTTCGAAGAAATTAAGCACCTCCGCAGTCGTGCACCAGAAAAATATTTTACCAGATTATTAAAATAAATAAAACACAAATACTGTTAAAAGTATTTTTTTGGTTTCACGAGGTGTTAAATCTTGAAAAACGACGGGAAAATGTTCAAATATTCCAAGCGCTTAGATGACGTTTTGATATTTGAGAAGCAATCTTTGCCGTAAAAAACGATGGTATGTCGGCACGTAAAAGTTATATACAAATGTAAGATAAAAATAAAATAAACACCACTTCATCCAAAATAGTTTTTTTTCATAAGCCCCCAATTATTGATTATACATTTTCTTCCGGGATACTGAAATAGTTATTACTACAGGGATATGGAGGTAGCCGTTTAATGGTCTATCGATGCTACTTCTAAAATGAAGTAAAATAGTTTGATCCAAAAGGAGTAGATATTTGTTGGGCACAATCCAACAGATAGCTCTCACATTATGACCCAAAGGTGTTTTATGTTATGCACTACATACACAAACGTTTGATCCATCATTTGTCCATTTGAGGTTAGGTGTTTAACACCACTTTCAAAAGTATTTCATTTACTATTTTTGTGGCGGAAATTGGAGTACCCAGAGAAATCCACAGACCTGTCGCAAGTCACTGACAAACTTTATCACATAATGTTTTATCGAGTACACCTCGCCATGAATGGGGTTCAAACTCACAACTTAAGTGGTGATAAGCAATGATTGGACAGGTAGTTATAAATTCAACTACCATACGACCACGACGGCTCAAGTTCAATTAAGATGAAAGGTAATTGTTTTATTGATATTGATGGAATTGATGATTATCACTGTTTGTAAACTTTCTTTTCATATCTATCAATGACAAGAATTGGTTTGCTGAAAGTATGTTTTTTGTTGGGGTTCATTGGATGGAATTTGTATCTCATGTGAAGTTCCGTCAATTGCAGACACAACGTTAGGCATATCAGAACAATACCTTTTCTTTTGCCATCAGACTGGGATGGTTGGCCACTGAATTCACATAACATTTTCATAAATTATATAAAGTTTCCCCTTTTGCGCCCAAATTAAACTTTTAACTTCTATCAGTTCCATTCTCTTAAATCAACCTCCAATGGACAAATGATGGATCAAAAGTTTGTGTATGTAGTGCATTGAAAATGCGTTCTGTCATGTGCATAAGTTATTGTTTGCATGATTGACAGACAATATTCTTCATATTGTTTTCTAGCTTCTGAACTGTCGATCGAGAAAAAAATAAAATATTCTAGACAGGCAGCAAATAGCCAGTCAATGGGGTTTGCAATTAATATTTCGCATGCACAATAGCGACCCCACACCACAAGGTGTGGAAAATAGAAATATTCTTCTGTGGTTTAAATGCGTATTAACTGCATTACATGTAAACTGTATGATTCTGTTTGATAAAGTCCTTTAACTAGAACAGGAACAAAATGTTCACTTGAGTGAAATAGTATTGTAATAAAAGATCGTGAACGTGATGTACAAGTATTAAAGAATGTCCAGGTATATTTTAAATGAGGTTGAAACAAGTCACCATTTGATATTAATCCGGTTGTATTTCATTTTGACGATTCTAATTACGGAAGACGATCACAACCATATTGTTTTTGATTGGATTAAAATTATAGCTGTATAATAATGTATAATATCCTATTATTATTAGAATCCTAACATGACTGCGAATTTGACATAAATAAAATAACAAATGGCTCCCTTTAGGAAAACGCCGACTTTATGTGAAAGGGACACCAGACAGCTATGAGGAACGAATTTAATACATCCCTTAGCGCGGGATTTAAAGGACACACTCCTTACACGTAAAAGACAACTTTCAGCAGATTCTGATAGCAACAGTTTATTAGGAGTGTTGTTGTTGGTTTGTCACAAAGGAAAATAATATCTACCATCTCTTCTTTTTCTAGTGACAATCAAAACAATCATACATAGACTCATGGCAACGACACACATTTTACCTACACGATTAATCATATGGTTGTAAACTTGTTCTCATCATAAATATATATGAAATACTTGATTGTAAAACAATTATCTATCGACAACCACTTTCTATGGGATATCTGATTCCAAGGCTTGTTATCAGTTTATCAAAAAAACAAAAATAATTCACACCATTTCCCAAAATATTTCCATATTATGAAAAAAAGCGGTCTTTAAATATTGGACCTTTTTTTTATAGATTTGTGATGGTTGTCCGTAAAAATGTACTGGAATATATCATCACATTGGTTGTCGTTAAGAATAAAGTACGGTTAAAAAAGTGTTTAAAAAAATTACAAATATAACAAAGTTCTATTGTCCAAATAAAACTATCTATTACTTCTTTAAGATTAATACCAAAATTTCGACCAGTTATCGCCCCCCCCCCCCCCCCCCCCCCTCACCATAAAATTGGAATAAATATAATTTTTTGGCGTAAAATCGTGATTTTTCACACGAAATACCCCAAATTTTTTCGCGCCTCCCTCCGCTCGGCGCAATTTTTTTAAGTTCGCCCCCCCTAACTTGAAATCCTGGATCCGCCCCTGATATTAACCTCAATATGTACATTATAAATGTCATAGCAGACGATGAATCCAAAATTGGTCTGTATGAGATTTAAGGTGACGAAAAAATGAATTACGAAAAACTACAATTTGAACGTGAAATAATAGATGTGGTACGTAGTTCTTATATTTAAAGATGACATTTTTAGATCAGATTTCATGAGATCATTCATGCAATTTTAGCATCATAATATAACCTCTGACAAATTAAGCGATCAAAATAATGAGAAATTTTATCACGTGAAACAAACCGTCGAAAATGGGTGACGTTGTGACATTACTATTCGTTCACTTTAATTTCATAATACAGTTTCGGAACATGTTTTTATTCCTGAAATCAATCCACATTGCATATTATGTCAAATGTATGCTGTGTTTATTGAGTTTTATTATGCTTTGTTTTTTAATGATATGCATTATAATATAATGATACGTACGTTCTGTATAATGAAAAAAATGACGTTCACTGCTTTTCATTACCTGAATTTGTCGATCCGCTGTGAGGAATTAGATACACATATTAACTAACTGTATTTATTTCTGAAAAGCACATATTGTGAATACATTTTGGAGAAAATTTTATCGACATCTGAGGTGGGGCCGATTTTGGCCCTTATAGCTCCCAGTCCTTTGCCATTGTAACCCATTCAGGACTAATTCCATTAGACGCTGACAAGTTGGAGGTCCATTACAAAGGCCCATAGGAAGGGTTTTATATTCGTAAAGCCCATATTTCGTCACAAATGCTGTTTTATGAACATTTTGGTGAAACCCACTGGTCAAATCAAATGTACTGAACAAAGTAGCTCCTGAAACTGTGTCCAAACAGTCTTGGATTCTTGGTAAAGGAAATGCATCCTTTTTTGTTACTGAGTTGAGTCTTCTATAGTCTACATATGGTCTAATCTTGCCATTTTTCTTCATAACTAAAACCAAAGGGCTAGACCATGGTGAACTGGATTTCTGCACGATTCCCTGTCTTTGCATCGTGTCAATTAATTTCTTTTCGTCCTCCGCATACGCCATTGGCACTCTGCGTGGAGGTTGTTTTAATGGTTTTGCATCACCGGTTTCTATGTGGTGTTCTACCAAATTAGTCAGACCAAGATCTGTGTCATTCTTCGAAAATGTGTCTGAAAACTTTTGTAAAAGCTCTGCAATGATAATGGTTTCTTCCGGAGAACGCTCTTGGACTGCTTCATTAAACAAATTCTCTAAATGTTGTGGTACAATTCCACTTTTTCCTCCATCAGAGGTACCTTTCTTAGTTATGTTTCTTATGATGCCAACATTAGTTGGCCAGGTAACAGGCTTCTGCTCCACCAATTTAATCCTCTTTACATTATCAAAATTATTTGATTCAGTACAATCTTCTTCTGCAAAAAGAGATACAGGTGGACATTCTACCTTTTCTGCTTCCCCAAGTACAGTATCCTGTCTAATTTCCACTTCATGGTCAAAAGGGTTCATCAATCTAACTTTATTTGTAACTTCATGTGTAATGTCAATAAGACAAGAAGCCATTGCTACTGGATATTTCTCAACAAAGAAATTGTTTGGTTCTAACAAGTAGTTCTGTGGTCCCGACAAGTTGTCACTATGGAATTTATCAACAAACACATCTATGATAACCTCACTTCTAGGAGGAATGATAAAATCATCAGCAGCTGTACTTTTTCTGACAGGTTCTGGTTGACCTATCTGGGTGCAAGGAATAGCTATCCCATCCAACAATATTAATCCTTCAGTCAATTTGATATCAGCGGGTCCCCCCTTACCCTTCATTAGGATATCTAAGCCTAACAGGGCTTCATCTTCGATCTCGGCAACAATTAACTCGCTATCAAGGATTAAGTTACCTAGGGTAATGTTAAAAACAGCTTTACCCATTTCTGTTAAAGGCTGACCATTTACACTGGCCAAAGCACTAGACCTTTCAAGTCGTGGCTTCTTGGAATTTGGAATCTTTCTGAACAGTTTTGTTGAAATTACAGTTCTCGCTGCTCCTGTATCAGCAGTAAAGGTTACTTTAATACCTTGTATACTACCATCAACATAGACTCCATCACTTCTCATAACTTGTCGTTCAACGACATCTAACAGTTTTAATGGAGGACTATTGTCACCAATCTTGGACAAATCATCAACCTCCATGTTTTCCGTTCGCCTTAGTGAAGTTTAAATGACCCGGTACTGAAAGTTAGTACCGTACGCGAGACATATATAGCGACACATAGAATCACTTTGTCCATATTTTTATATCAGTTATATCTTGGTATATTTGAGGATTCTATCAAGGGATAGAATAGAACTTGTGGTCTATCTATTTCACCAGCTAGCCCGCTACATAATTTTTGGCATCCTCGGCGGGATCCATTTGAAGATATCAGTTGATTTCTAATTGGGTCTAGTGATACGAACCTATTCATAGAAGTAGAAGTTAGCATTTTGTATAACTGGAGATCAGTGACAAAATAATTATACTGATAGCCAATATAATTTCAATACCTCATATAGACAAAATTCTGGCTAAAACATTAACTTAAACCACTCAATTTATTTACTGAATTGGTTCTTCAATGCAAAACAAAAATTAAACTAATTTGGTCAAGTCTGAACTTTTCACTAAAAATAACAAAGAACTTAAACATTTTGATTTTCACAAATATTTAGTAATGAATTATAAAAAAAATGGATTATAAGCGATGCATTTTTCATATAGTGAAAATGTATAAAGATAAAGCAGTCAAGGATATTTTTTTATCAATGTGTGACGTAAAAATATTTTTGACATTTACGTCACCGAATATGGTACTGCTTTGACAACTATTTTACCTATTTAGTTCCTGTATTTAAATACTGTTATAGTGACAGCCGGAACCTTTGTACCGTAATGAGAGCGGGAGGTTTGGCGCTTTAAAATCTGATTCAACCCACCATTTCTTTAGAAATGCCTGTACCAAGTCAGGGTCATTACGGTTTTCACAGTTTTCCGATTGTTGACTGATTTTGTCTGTTTGTATAACTATGAGTTTTGACTTTCCCTTTGTAAGATTGTTCGGAGTTCGGTAATTTTGTTATTACCCTTATTTACTATTATCAGTCAAGAACATATCTTACTTTGAATATTCCAGAAAATCTAACACAACCCTGCTTTTGAAAATAATTTAACGTGACGTCTGCTTTCGAAAATAAATGAGCCTGAAGTTAAATGAATGTGAAGTGACGTCAGTTTCAGCGTTACGTCGCTATTTATAGTTGCACTAAAATTTCTGTGCAGTGCACCAAAAATCTGGTGCAGGCTCGCGCATTGAATATAAATTTATTAATCAATCAAAACAGTGTATCGAAAAATCTTTGACCAATCAGAAATAAGTGCACCAAAAGTTGGTGCAGGCTTGTGCATGAAAGCCTAAATCAATAATCAATCAGAAATAACGTATCTAATAATCTCGAACCAATCAGAAAAATCGATACATCAAATACTCAAAAGCGAATTATAACAATATATCATCAATTATAATAAAACAATAAATTATGTCCATTTTACATAACTATAAGATTCATCAAAACAAATGTCATCAATAGCAATTATGTAATATAACCTCTGAGTTCAAATGTCAATAATGACCGACGACGAGAAAGTGGAAGTGTTAGCCAACACAGAGATCGACAAATGAACACGTTTAACTAAATACTATCGAGTTCAGAATATGATTCTAGGAACAAATATGACCTAGAGAAACAATAGATATTTGTAAGTTAATATGCCATGCCCTAAGAAATGACAAATTTTATGAAACATGTGTTGATCTCTGTATCGCTACAAGAAGGGGACATCTCAAAATACAAAATAACCATAATATTGTCAACACCATGTGCTAATTAATATCAGCGGTAAACTTTATCACTTAATTCATTCTGAATACGGATGAAATAATATTTCTGATTACTATACAGAAATGAATATCAACAATTGTGTTTTCTGACACATAAATATACAAAATAAAAATCTACCCCCTCCCCCTAAATTGGACTCAAATAGCAGACCTCACATTATCCCCCCCTTAATATTTGTGTCCTCACAAATGAAAGGAAATTATTCCTAGCATTAGAATTCTAGTTCTAATACGAACAATTACATACAATAAACATTTTTAACAATTAACTAAATAAATGAATTCATAGTCATATATAACCTACAATTTAAAATGTCACTCGCAATGTTCAAATTCACATAATACTTCTACTGTCTTCTTGCTAGTGTCTTCTTTCTTGGCGTCCTAATTGGTGTTTTCCTGGGTGATGAGACTGGGGTCCTGTTTCTGGGTTTTTGGTTGAAGAGTTGGTAGGTGAACAGCATTTAAAACTTCTGTTTCTTTACTACTAATATTACTTGCAGATGTTTTTAATGAGCTCATCATATCATGTGCTCGTTTTGTGCACTTGGCACAAGGGCCACTTTTCAAGTATTCTAAATGGTCTGTTTCTGGACAATCACATTCACGCGGATTCAAGCATCTGGACATTGCATCAGCATTGCCATGTTTAGATCCAGGTCTGTATTCAACAGTAAAATCAAATGCAGAAAGGATTTCAACCCATCTGGCAATCCTTCCTTTGGGTTCTTTAAGGCTAAAGAGCCAAATCAGTGCTTGGCGATCTGTTCTGACAGTAAAAGTTCTGCCCAACAAGTACTGTCTATAGTACTCTATAAAATATCGTACTGCTAAAAGTTCTTTGTCTGTAATACAATAATTCTTCTCTGCCTTGTTGAGGGTAGACTACCATAGGCTATAACTCGAAGACGTCCATCCTGAATTTGGCTTAATACTGCACCAATAGAGGAGTCGCATGCATCTGTATCGAGTATAAAATCTTCATGATCTTCTGGATATGCCATTATTTCAGGACTTATGAAAGCTTGTTTTAACTTCTTAAAGGCTTCCTGACAGACATCGGACCATATAAATTCATTTGACTTCTTGGTCAGCTCTGTAAGGGGTTCAACCATCAAGGAAAAGTATTTTATGAATCGACGGTAGTAACTTCCCATTCCTAAAATTTGTCGAATTTCAGAGACATTTTTAGGTGCAGGCCAAGATAATATTTTGGCTATATTATCGGGGTTTGGCTTTATCCCTTTTTGTGAGACAACATGCCCCAGAAAGGTAACTTCAGGTTTCAGTATCGTACATTTCTCAGGTTTCAGCTTCAAACCAGCATCAAGGATTCTTTGAAGAACTGTCTCCAGTCTCTGAATGTGTTCTGAAAAACTTGAACCAAAGACAATCACATCGTCTAAATATATGAGGCAAAGAGGAAGAGGCGTTAAGGTGCAAAATTGGCCCCACATTATATTAAAAAATAATGCTCGACATAGAATAAAAACAATTTACTAATTTAATTGTTAGATAAACACATTTTCAAAAAATATAACTTTCCGTGAAATTGGGTGTGTTATGACGTCATAATGACATCATAATTAGACGGATAATGCTAAAAATGGACTACAAACGACATATTTAATGTACATTTTAGCTATTTTATATACCTCCACAGTCTTCCACCAACACCAAATTGAGCAGCTGTTTTGAGTATAGAGGGTTAATGATTATATCAAAATATTTTGTTGGTGGAGGATTGTGGAGGTTGTTAAATATTAATTTATTTATAACCTCAGCCAGACCCTTAAAATCAATATTTTCACTCTTCTGATTGTATATATGAGACAATTATATACACAATCTGTACATTTCATGATTCATTTCAAGTAATGAAATTCATCAGTAAATAACTTATGTTTCTGTAAATACAGATATTCATTTTAAATACAGTTTGTGTACATTGAAACCAAGAGAAAAACTCAGTGCATGCAATCCGGCGTCAATGCCATAAAAAGAACTGGGGACTATCAGTGCCATATATGGCCCCATATTTAATGAATCATTATCTTAGAAAATACTTGATTAAAATTTGATGTATTATAGACGAGATCATATTTTTTATGTTAAAACTTGTTTCCAACAAACTCGATACGTATTTGACGTCATTGTGACGTCATGAGCGTTATTTGTTTTCTGTATTTCGTGGAATTTTGCCCGCGATATTTGGACGGTTTTCGAAGAAATTAAGCACCTCCGCAGTCGTGCACCAGAAAAATATTTTACCAGATTATTAAAATAAATAAAACACAAATACTGTTAAAAGTATTTTTTTGGTTTCACGAGGTGTTAAATCTTGAAAAACGACGGGAAAATGTTCAAATATTCCAAGCGCTTAGATGACGTTTTGATATTTGAGAAGCAATCTTTGCCGTAAAAAACGATGGTATGTCGGCACGTAAAAGTTATATACAAATGTAAGATAAAAATAAAATAAACACCACTTCATCCAAAATAGTTTTTTTTCATAAGCCCCCAATTATTGATTATACATTTTCTTCCGGGATACTGAAATAGTTATTACTACAGGGATATGGAGGTAGCCGTTTAATGGTCTATCGATGCTACTTCTAAAATGAAGTAAAATAGTTTGATCCAAAAGGAGTAGATATTTTTTGGGCACAATCCAACAGATAGCTCTCACATTATGACCCAAAGGTGTTTTATGTTATGCACTACATACACAAACGTTTGATCCATCATTTGTCCATTTGAGGTTAGGTGTTTAACACCACTTTCAAAAGTATTTCATTTACTATTTTTGTGGCGGAAATTGGAGTACCCAGAGAAATCCACAGACCTGTCGCAAGTCACTGACAAACTTTATCACATAATGTTTTATCGAGTACACCTCGCCATGAATGGGGTTCAAACTCACAACTTAAGTGGTGATAAGCAATGATTGGACAGGTAGTTATAAATTCAACTACCATACGACCACGACGGCTCAAGTTCAATTAAGATGAAAGGTAATTGTTTTATTGATATTGATGGAATTGATGATTATCACTGTTTGTAAACTTTCTTTTCATATCTATCAATGACAAGAATTGGTTTGCTGAAAGTATGTTTTTTGTTGGGGTTCATTGGATGGAATTTGTATCTCATGTGAAGTTCCGTCAATTGCAGACACAACGTTAGGCATATCAGAACAATACCTTTTCTTTTGCCATCAGACTGGGATGGTTGGCCACTGAATTCACATAACATTTTCATAAATTATATAAAGTTTCCCCTTTTGCGCCCAAATTAAACTTTTAACTTCTATCAGTTCCATTCTCTTAAATCAACCTCCAATGGACAAATGATGGATCAAAAGTTTGTGTATGTAGTGCATTGAAAATGCGTTCTGTCATGTGCATAAGTTATTGTTTGCATGATTGACAGACAATATTCTTCATATTGTTTTCTAGCTTCTGAACTGTCGATCGAGAAAAAAATAAAATATTCTAGACAGGCAGCAAATAGCCAGTCAATGGGGTTTGCAATTAATATTTCGCATGCACAATAGCGACCCCACACCACAAGGTGTGGAAAATAGAAATATTCTTCTGTGGTTTAAATGCGTATTAACTGCATTACATGTAAACTGTATGATTCTGTTTGATAAAGTCCTTTAACTAGAACAGGAACAAAATGTTCACTTGAGTGAAATAGTATTGTAATAAAAGATCGTGAACGTGATGTACAAGTATTAAAGAATGTCCAGGTATATTTTAAATGAGGTTGAAACAAGTCACCATTTGATATTAATCCGGTTGTATTTCATTTTGACGATTCTAATTACGGAAGACGATCACAACCATATTGTTTTTGATTGGATTAAAATTATAGCTGTATAATAATGTATAATATCCTATTATTATTAGAATCCTAACATGACTGCGAATTTGACATAAATAAAATAACAAATGGCTCCCTTTAGGAAAACGCCGACTTTATGTGAAAGGGACACCAGACAGCTATGAGGAACGAATTTAATACATCCCTTAGCGCGGGATTTAAAGGACACACTCCTTACACGTAAAAGACAACTTTCAGCAGATTCTGATAGCAACAGTTTATTAGGAGTGTTGTTGTTGGTTTGTCACAAAGGAAAATAATATCTACCATCTCTTCTTTTTCTAGTGACAATCAAAACAATCATACATAGACTCATGGCAACGACACACATTTTACCTACACGATTAATCATATGGTTGTAAACTTGTTCTCATCATAAATATATATGAAATACTTGATTGTAAAACAATTATCTATCGACAACCACTTTCTATGGGATATCTGATTCCAAGGCTTGTTATCAGTTTATCAAAAAAACAAAAATAATTCACACCATTTCCCAAAATATTTCCATATTATGAAAAAAAGCGGTCTTTAAATATTGGACCTTTTTTTTATAGATTTGTGATGGTTGTCCGTAAAAATGTACTGGAATATATCATCACATTGGTTGTCGTTAAGAATAAAGTACGGTTAAAAAAGTGTTTAAAAAAATTACAAATATGACAAAGTTCTATTGTCCAAATAAAACTATCTATTACTTCTTTAAGATTAATACCAAAATTTCGACCAGTTATCGCCCCCCCCCCCCCCCTCCTCACCATAAAATTGGAATAAATATAATTTTTTGGCGTAAAATCGTGATTTTTCACACGAAATACCCCAAATTTTTTCGCGCCTCCCTCCGCTCGGCGCAATTTTTTTAAGTTCGCCCCCCCTAACTTGAAATCCTGGATCCGCCCCTGATATTAACCTCAATATGTACATTATAAATGTCATAGCAGACGATGAATCCAAAATTGGTCTGTATGAGATTTAAGGTGACGAAAAAATGAATTACGAAAAACTACAATTTGAACGTGAAATAATAGATGTGGTACGTAGTTCTTATATTTAAAGATGACATTTTTAGATCAGATTTCATGAGATCATTCATGCAATTTTAGCATCATAATATAACCTCTGACAAATTAAGCGATCAAAATAATGAGAAATTTTATCACGTGAAACAAACCGTCGAAAATGGGTGACGTTGTGACATTACTATTCGTTCACTTTAATTTCATAATACAGTTTCGGAACATGTTTTTATTCCTGAAATCAATCCACATTGCATATTATGTCAAATGTATGCTGTGTTTATTGAGTTTTATTATGCTTTGTTTTTTAATGATATGCATTATAATATAATGATACGTACGTTCTGTATAATGAAAAAAATGACGTTCACTGCTTTTCATTACCTGAATTTGTCGATCCGCTGTGAGGAATTAGATACACATATTAACTAACTGTATTTATTTCTGAAAAGCACATATTGTGAATACATTTTGGAGAAAATTTTATCGACATCTGAGGTGGGGCCGATTTTGGCCCTTATAGCTCCCAGTCCTTTGCCATTGTAACCCATTCAGGACTAATTCCATTAGACGCTGACAAGTTGGAGGTCCATTACAAAGGCCCATAGGAAGGGTTTTATATTCGTAAAGCCCATATTTCGTCACAAATGCTGTTTTATGAACATTTTGGTGAAACCCACTGGTCAAATCAAATGTACTGAACAAAGTAGCTCCTGAAACTGTGTCCAAACAGTCTTGGATTCTTGGTAAAGGAAATGCATCCTTTTTTGTTACTGAGTTGAGTCTTCTATAGTCTACATATGGTCTAATCTTGCCATTTTTCTTCATAACTAAAACCAAAGGGCTAGACCATGGTGAACTGGATTTCTGCACGATTCCCTGTCTTTGCATCGTGTCAATTAATTTCTTTTCGTCCTCCGCATACGCCATTGGCACTCTGCGTGGAGGTTGTTTTAATGGTTTTGCATCACCGGTTTCTATGTGGTGTTCTACCAAATTAGTCAGACCAAGATCTGTGTCATTCTTCGAAAATGTGTCTGAAAACTTTTGTAAAAGCTCTGCAATGATAATGGTTTCTTCCGGAGAACGCTCTTGGACTGCTTCATTAAACAAATTCTCTAAATGTTGTGGTACAATTCCACTTTTTCCTCCATCAGAGGTACCTTTCTTAGTTATGTTTCTTATGATGCCAACATTAGTTGGCCAGGTAACAGGCTTCTGCTCCACCAATTTAATCCTCTTTACATTATCAAAATTATTTGATTCAGTACAATCTTCTTCTGCAAAAAGAGATACAGGTGGACATTCTACCTTTTCTGCTTCCCCAAGTACAGTATCCTGTCTAATTTCCACTTCATGGTCAAAAGGGTTCATCAATCTAACTTTATTTGTAACTTCATGTGTAATGTCAATAAGACAAGAAGCCATTGCTACTGGATATTTCTCAACAAAGAAATTGTTTGGTTCTAACAAGTAGTTCTGTGGTCCCGACAAGTTGTCACTATGGAATTTATCAACAAACACATCTATGATAACCTCACTTCTAGGAGGAATGATAAAATCATCAGCAGCTGTACTTTTTCTGACAGGTTCTGGTTGACCTATCTGGGTGCAAGGAATAGCTATCCCATCCAACAATATTAATCCTTCAGTCAATTTGATATCAGCGGGTCCCCCCTTACCCTTCATTAGGATATCTAAGCCTAACAGGGCTTCATCTTCGATCTCGGCAACAATTAACTCGCTATCAAGGATTAAGTTACCTAGGGTAATGTTAAAAACAGCTTTACCCATTTCTGTTAAAGGCTGACCATTTACACTGGCCAAAGCACTAGACCTTTCAAGTCGTGGCTTCTTGGAATTTGGAATCTTTCTGAACAGTTTTGTTGAAATTACAGTTCTCGCTGCTCCTGTATCAGCAGTAAAGGTTACTTTAATACCTTGTATACTACCATCAACATAGACTCCATCACTTCTCATAACTTGTCGTTCAACGACATCTAACAGTTTTAATGGAGGACTATTGTCACCAATCTTGGACAAATCATCAACCTCCATGTTTTCCGTTCGCCTTAGTGAAGTTTAAATGACCCGGTACTGAAAGTTAGTACCGTACGCGAGACATATATAGCGACACATAGAATCACTTTGTCCATATTTTTATATCAGTTATATCTTGGTATATTTGAGGATTCTATCAAGGGATAGAATAGAACTTGTGGTCTATCTATTTCACCAGCTAGCCCGCTACATAATTTTTGGCATCCTCGGCGGGATCCATTTGAAGATATCAGTTGATTTCTAATTGGGTCTAGTGATACGAACCTATTCATAGAAGTAGAAGTTAGCATTTTGTATAACTGGAGATCAGTGACAAAATAATTATACTGATAGCCAATATAATTTCAATACCTCATATAGACAAAATTCTGGCTAAAACATTAACTTAAACCACTCAATTTATTTACTGAATTGGTTCTTCAATGCAAAACAAAAATTAAACTAATTTGGTCAAGTCTGAACTTTTCACTAAAAATAACAAAGAACTTAAACATTTTGATTTTCACAAATATTTAGTAATGAATTATAAAAAAAATGGATTATAAGCGATGCATTTTTCATATAGTGAAAATGTATAAAGATAAAGCAGTCAAGGATATTTTTTTATCAATGTGTGACGTAAAAATATTTTTGACATTTACGTCACCGAATATGGTACTGCTTTGACAACTATTTTACCTATTTTGTTCCTGTATTTAAATACTGTTATAGTGACAGCCGGAACCTTTGTACCGTAATGAGAGCGGGAGGTTTGGCGCTTTAAAATCTGATTCAACCCACCATTTCTTTAGAAATGCCTGTACCAAGTCAGGGTCATTACGGTTTTCACAGTTTTCCGATTGTTGACTGATTTTGTCTGTTTGTATAACTATGAGTTTTGACTTTCCCTTTGTAAGATTGTTCGGAGTTCGGTAATTTTGTTATTACCCTTATTTACTATTATCAGTCAAGAACATATCTTACTTTGAATATTCCAGAAAATCTAACACAACCCTGCTTTTGAAAATAATTTAACGTGACGTCTGCTTTCGAAAATAAATGAGCCTGAAGTTAAATGAATGTGAAGTGACGTCAGTTTCAGCGTTACGTCGCTATTTATAGTTGCACTAAAATTTCTGTGCAGTGCACCAAAAATCTGGTGCAGGCTCGCGCATTGAATATAAATTTATTAATCAATCAAAACAGTGTATCGAAAAATCTTTGACCAATCAGAAATAAGTGCACCAAAAGTTGGTGCAGGCTTGTGCATGAAAGCCTAAATCAATAATCAATCAGAAATAACGTATCTAATAATCTCGAACCAATCAGAAAAATCGATACATCAAATACTCAAAAGCGAATTATAACAATATATCATCAATTATAATAAAACAATAAATTATGTCCATTTTACATAACTATAAGATTCATCAAAACAAATGTCATCAATAGCAATTATGTAATATAACCTCTGAGTTCAAATGTCAATAATGACCGACGACGAGAAAGTGGAAGTGTTAGCCAACACAGAGATCGACAAATGAACACGTTTAACTAAATACTATCGAGTTCAGAATATGATTCTAGGAACAAATATGACCTAGAGAAACAATAGATATTTGTAAGTTAATATGCCATGCCCTAAGAAATGACAAATTTTATGAAACATGTGTTGATCTCTGTATCGCTACAAGAAGGGGACATCTCAAAATACAAAATAACCATAATATTGTCAACACCATGTGCTAATTAATATCAGCGGTAAACTTTATCACTTAATTCATTCTGAATTCGGATGAAGCAATATTTCTGATTACTATACAGAAATGAATATCAACAATTGTGTTTTCTGACACATAAATATACAAAATAAAAATCTACCCCCTCCCCCCAAATTGGACTCAAATAGCAGACCTCACAATATTTAGTGCTAACTCACTAACAAACAATCCACAGGTAGATATATCGTTCCACTCGCACACATTTTGTTGATTCCGGGCAAACAAAACATGTTTTCTTACTGGTTAATGCTGTGTGCTACGATTCTCCGATTGGATTTTGGCTGTGGGTATGTATCTTTATAATTTTGGTCATGAAAAGAAAATTTAAATAAACAGCGATGGTAAGCAATTCCATTAACATCTACAAATACTGACCAATACCTCTCGCCACAAATAATTTAGTTTTCCAATCTTTCCATTTTTGGCGTACCTGATGAAGGTTGTACCATAAACAAGTCGTGTGTATTAATTTATATTTTCGTTTTAATCATTTAACACAAAACTAACCACGACATAAGCCTATAGAAATACAGACATCCGCTTTCAAAACGCACAAATAACGTGCATATAGGTTTTCGATGGTAAGATTACAAAAGTTTTATCTTTTGGCGGTTTTTCTACAAAATTGAATTATTTATCCATTTATAATTGAGAATATGTTATTTGCTTTATAGCTCCTTTTCCTGTCAAAACTTGGACACAGTTGGTGCGAGATTCGTCTTTCAACAATGAGACAACGCCACGAAGGAAGAAGAGTTGTAAGTAGTGGTCGTTTCACATGCATTTTAGGGTAGCAGTTATTATATTGTTGAAAGCCCTAATGTGACTGAAATGTAGAAGAGCAATAAAAGCGCTGGTCTTTTACTTTAATTTGTGTCTTTCTAAGTGTAATGTTAGATAATCTCTCATGTTCATTTACATCCATATCCTTTCTTTTTAATAACCCAAATCTATCAATATTATATAGAATCATCTATGTGTTTTATCATTTTCGAAATTGATGTAGTTAATATATGTACTTGGAAATATGTCCATTTTTTACTTAGTTACTATGTACATTAAAATATTAGAAAGTTGAATCAATCAATCAATCAATCAATCAATTATGGAAAGTTGACAACCGACATTCAATACATCAATATCAAGAAAAAATATTGTCGCATAGAAAACAAGAGTAAAATAGTTTTTTTTTTACATTGTTCATTTTCTTTGAAGTTACCTTAATTAAATTTCTAATATATAGCATCACAATCAAAGAGCGCATGGGAAGATTGTCCAGATGCCGGTGAAGATGGAGAATACAGGATTGTCTTGTTGGGAAAAGCAGGCTCTGGAAAAAGCTCAACCGGTAACTGTATTCTTAACCAAGACATTTTTGGAAAGAGCAGCTTGAAGTGTCGTTTTGGTACAAGCCAAAGATTTGGAAAGAAAATTTGTGTTGTAGATACTTACGGTGTGTTCGATAAGCATTCAGATAAAAGTATTGTACCTCGTGAACTCGTTAAACTTGTAGGAATGACTTCACCAGGATTCCATGTTGTCATTTTAGTTTTGTCAATAGGTAACATTAGTAATAACGAACATCACGTGTATCGGGAATTTTTACGTCACTTCGGGAATGACATCAAACGTCGAACTATCATTCTTTTCACTAGAGGAGATATTCTGGATAGCGATGGTTCAACTATTTATGGATACGTTAGTGATGTTCCTAAGGGAATTAAAGAGGTTATGGAACAATGCAAACGGCGTTATGTGGCCTTCAACAATAACGCGACAGGTCGTGAACGAGAGGTTCAAGTTTGCCGTCTTTTGGATATGATTGAAAACATTACAAAACAAAATAACGGAAATCATTTCTCATCGGAGGTCTATGGTACTACCGAATTAATAATAAAGAGACGAATGGATGATATAAAGCGCATATTAAAGGAGAAAATGAGGCATGAACACGATGAACTTGAAGCACAAATCAGAGGTGCAGAGACTGCCCGTTCAATTAAATCATCTTTAAGCTTTACTGAGAGTTTCACGCCACGAAATCAGTTGACGAAAACAAATAAATCGTCCCGACGAAAGAAAATGGGAAACGGAATTCAACATGACGAATCGGGAGATCACATACCAAAATTGCCAAATTTAAGTTTTCAAAATAAGGAACAAAAAAGGAAAGATAAACATGCAAAACAGAGAGTAACAAATGATAATATAAAACCTTCTGGAAGAAGATCCTCTTCAAAAAGTGATTTGTCTATCGAGGAAGAGGATGATTTCGGCGACTGTGATATCGAAGCATTGAAAAGGAGAATTGACGAAGACTTTGATATTCCGACTTTGCATTTACCAAGTGAAGATTTCGTTGACTCAAGTAAAATGGGAAGTGGTGATTATCAAATGATGAACGGGAATATTAATACCGATAGTAAATTATTAGAATTGAAAAAAAGATATGACGACGAAACGAGCAAAGATCGTTTACGAGAAACAGTACGAGAAGAATGTGAACACGAAAAGCAGGAATTATTTCAAATGATGTGGAAATTAACTAGATATTTTGATCAAAGTATTCACTCCAATAACTCATAATATTCTATGTGACGGGTACATGCATTTGTTTGAATATAACAATAGAAATGTCAACGTTTTATATTCCTATATCATATGTACAGTTAAACCTGCTAAAAAGGACAGTCTCATTTTCCCATTAATGAATAGTGCATATACTTTTAACCTGTACATAAAGGGCAAGTGCTCTATAAAGGCGATATTTTTAGGTTCCCCTGAGTGGCCTTTATATACAGGTTTGACTGTATATCAAAACACTGGTTTCGCAGGCAAATAATACAAAACAAATTGTTAACTAGGAGTACGAGGAAACAACACAAATAGTATCACAATCCGGATACACAATACAACACAAGTGAAACATAAACTTTAAATAAATAACAATTGAAACCAGGTGCTTTGAAAGGATAAGCTTTTACGTACCATGGATGACATCTTTCGTGAAATTCTCATTTACGAAAACGATATATAGGATTAATCATGTCAAAGGGAACAATGTTATAAAAGTTACAAATTATGAAAAAAACTGTGATGGTCAACAAAACGAACAATCACCCCCACCTTCGCTCACTGAACACACACATACACACACACACAGAAAACTACGACAAATGACGTTGGAAATCCAGGTCCTGGCTTGAAATAGGCACAAACATGTGACGGGGTTAAACCGATGATTGAATGTATGCATACTGACATTCGGAAATTCTGTAATAGTTGACCAATTCATTATCACATACATAAAAATACCGCTAAATTGGATTTGTTAAGGAAGTTTTTATCACTGAAAAGGCTAAGAAAGTGGCTGTACGTGGTTGAAACATTCCACAGAATACCATAGCAATAGCGATTTGCACTGGGAGAGAAGGTTGTTATTATTTTTAATGGGAAATTCACAATATGAAAACTCGTATCATGATTAAGTTTTTTAACAAGTAAATAAGAACTAAAATATCCCTTTTCTCATCATCTGTTCAAAATTTTAATGTTGTATTGACTTTTTCTTATTTGCTATAAAATTATCCTCTGATTATTTACAAGGTTCAATTGTGTGCAAATTCTGAGAAAATTATACTCAAATTCGTTTTCCTTTCCATTGCTCTTGCTAGACCTGGTAGCATTTTGCTCGTCGTTAAGGGAAATAATTCGTATAAAACGAATAAAAGGTGTAATTTTATAATCAAATCTGGAATGTGCAAAAGATTTATTAGAGTAATCGAGCAAAAACTCTAGGAATGCACTTTTGTAATAAAAGAGGACTCCATCCAGACCCGGAGTTAAAATTATATAATTCCCCTATTAAAATAGTTTCAGAAACTAAATTTTTAGGTCTTCTTTTTGATAGCATATGCAACTATTACGGTCATAATTAGGTTCGATAACTCTGTAATGACTTCTCGACTGTAATTAATTATGATCTAGCTTTCCATAACCCGTTCATATCAGAAACATATAAAATAATATGTCTCTGGTCATATATCCTTGATTATACTGATATAACATGTAAAATGCATTTTTTTAGGTATTAAGTGAATTCATTTATCTGAAAACAAATATGAGAGTTAAGATATTATTCAGATGAATTATTTAATGTAACTTTTACATTAAAATGTGAAATTTACTATTCAAATTCTTCCATTTAAAAAATAATCGGTTCAAAACATTATTCTTGTAGCGAAAAGTGAAGATTTAGAAAATTAAATACCTATGCTCGAGGTTACAAAAGATTGAAACGCTAAATAAGTGTTTATGAGTTGGAAAGGATAGCCAAAATCGGGATGCATAATGTTGCCTATTCATTTTGTCGTTTCCCCCCTTTTTTGTTGTTTGGTTTTTGTTAATAAAAGGTTTTACTTCTGTGCAAGAATGTAGTTTTTAATTAACAGGATAGCCAAAATCGCTTACTCTTACATTTTTGTATATTTTGTTGTCATTTTTACTGGTCGAATTATATTATTTAAAAAGTGTGTGAATTGATATTATTTACCTGTACAATAATACAGGAAATAATCACACTGGGGGGTTCTGACATTTTATGGCTTTGTGTATAGTTAATTAGGATGTATTGTACTCCTCTGTGTGGACTTCACTTCTCCAAACAATTTACATAATTGTAATAAAAAATATCAATTCACATTTGACAGGACAGAATGAAGCCAAGTGCTAAAAATTACAAACAAACATTATTATCGGCGTGTTCACAAAGTTGCTAAAGAGGAAAATGCACACTCTTATGAAATAGTTTTAATTAAGTGGAATATTTTTAAAGTGTCATGAATAAATGAGTGAAATAGATGATCTACACACTGATCTGTCAAATCTGCGTACTATGAAACATGAACACTACTTCCGGTGAGCTCCGCCATGTTGGATTTTTCTTGATCGATCTTAAAAAATTGGTTATTTTCAAATCAAATTGGAAGTAATAAGAACACAAATTAAACTGTTAAGAACTCGATTTTCGGAAAGGTTAATTATTCAGCTTCTACAAGATATCAGCATAATTTTTTTTCTTATTAATTTTATTGATCAAATTTGACAATTTCCATCGACTGAATTTACAAATTATCGTAAATTCATAGGGATTGTACATGATTTATCGAGATTTTTATGCACTTTTTAAAAATTGATTTGGAAGTATTTTCTTGTTAAATTAAACTGATACAAATAATATTTTTTTATCGATAAACATTTCAAGATTATGTGGATATCAGCATAAGTTTTGGATATTGAGCAGTTTGTTTTTCAATTGCGATTTAAAGTTCAATCACCGTGCATTCTTTGTTAATTTAAATGACACCTATAATGTTGGCGACTACGTCATCAAAGTCACGTGATGACTGAATAAGCTGGATATGTAAACTTACCTTTCTACCCCATATTAAAATGCTAAAAAATAAGAGCCTTAAAGCTCTTAATATTTTAAAATTTGTGTCCAGTACCGACTGGGGTGCGGATAGCACGGTTTTATTAAATTTATATAGATCGTGGATTCGATCCAAATTGGATTACGGATGTATCGTTTACGGTTCAGCCCGTCCATCGTATATCAAGTTGCTAGATACAGTCCATCATCAAGGATTACGACTCTCACTTGGAGCGTTCAGAACGTCTCCAGTTGAGAGTTTGTATGTTGAAGCAAACGAGCCTTCCCTTGAAAACAGACGTATCAAACTTGATATGCAGTATGCAACCAAATTGAAGGCCTATCCTTCAAATCCTGCACATGACTGTGTTTTTAATCCTCTATATGAAAATGTTTATGATAAACAACCCAATACAATTCAACCTTTTGGACTCCGAGTAAATACACATTTTGAAAATTCTGATATAAATTTGGATGACATAGCACCTATTGTAATTCCTGAAAACCCTCCATGGTTAAATCCAAAACCTACTTTTATCTTTGAACTTACACAACACAAAAAATCGGAAACAAACCCTTTACTAATTCAGCAACATTTTGCTGAAATTAGATCGATAACATCTGAATACTCTGCAATATATACTGATGGTTCAAAGGATGGTGATAGAGTAGCGTCGGCAGCTGTCTTTGGACAGCAGGTCTACTCTGCTCGAATACCGTCTGCCAGTTCGATCTTCAGTGCAGATGCTAATGCAATACTTCTTGCCTTGAAGTTCGTTGCCTCTTCTGAAAAGAGTAAATTCATGATCTGTTCCGATTCTCTTTCTTGCCTGTTGGCAATTGAGAGTTGTAAAACTCAAAACCCTTTTATTTTAAAAATTGTTGAAATTTATAAAAGCCTTGTTGCTATTGGTAAACATGTAATTTTCACATGGATCCCTAGTCATATAGGTATTCATGGGAACACAGTCGTTGACCGGGAAGCCAAGAACGCATTGGATGATCCTGTATCCAATTGTTCTATTCCTTATACAGATATTAAACCTTTTATAGTGAAATATATTTTAAAACGTTGGCAAGATGGCTGGGACCAGCAAATTCATAACAAATTACACGAAATGCATTCCCTAGTTGGCAAGACTCCTTGTTCTTACGGTCAAAATCGGAAGGAACAGGTAGTCTTGACCAGATGTCGTATAGGTCATAGTAGACTTACTCATGGCTATTTGTTAAATAACGAGGAACGACCGGAATGTATTCCGTGTAATTCTAATTTTTCATTAAAACATGTCTTGATTGATTGTGTGGATGTTGCCGATGTTCGGCAGACATTCTACAATGCCAACAGTTTATCTAATTTATTTACAAATATCGCAGGCGACACAATTTTGCAATTTGTAAAAGAAATTGTGATTTATATACAAAAATATAGTTATATAACATATGTTCTAGATGTATGGTTTTTATCTTTTAAATGTTTCTTTTATTTGTGCAACCCCCATCATGGAGGGTGTGCCGGGGGTAGAATAGGCACCAGGTTTCTCCGCCCTAGTCCTCTAAAAGGGGGTCAACCCCACGGGAACCCCGGGGTATAGAAATGGGACCGAGAGCTTCTTCAGCTTGAAGGGGCGTCCGTCGGTTGTGCGGGATGTAAAAATTCACAACCAACCCGTCCTGCGGATGAGACGTAAATAAAACCGAGGTCCCGTGTCGAGAGATTGCCACCCTCTCCGCACGTTAAAGAACCCAGTGTAACAGCTCATGATGAGCATTATGCTCATCATGAGTGGTCCATAAGAGACCTGTTGCACTGGCAAAATTATCCGTCCCTACCCATCATCTTTCCTTGTTTCGAGTCCCGTGGCGTTTAAATTTTTAAATGTTCTCGTCCTGAATATAGCTGAAAAATTGCTAAAATTGCTCGCTGGACGTTAAACAACAATCAATCAATCAATCAATCAATCAATCATCAAATTAAATAAAGGATGTCAATCAGAACTTCATTTAATTATGTCAGTCTCTGTGCATTTATTGTGTGATTTTTTTGCCGTTTTTTGACAAAGCAAAGTTGTAAAATAATACAATTTGGTCAAGACATCAAGAAACAAATTTCCGTAAACAAAATGATGGTGACAGCAGTTCAGTTCAAACTATGCAAAGCACTAGTTATCTTATTCATACGATGTTGCATTTTGACTATCTCATGCAAGTTGTTCAAAACTGACATATAATTTGTTTTGTTTGTTATCAATATTTATTTTCAATAAAAACAACAATTTCATTATAATAATGATAAAAAAAAAAATCCCAACACATCCAATATCACAATTATCAATATTTCTTAGATTGCACATAATTATACATGTATTGGTAATAAAATCATATTAGGCAGTATCGTGTGACTAGACATGATTTTGATGATAAAATTGCTATCTTATATTGAATAAGAATATAAATGAAATGAAAAACTATGGGAAAATATCAGATGAAAGGTGCATTTATTAATTTTTTTTCACTGAAATTCATGCAATCAGTGCCTATCACCACTATGCGTGAATTCGAACCCCGTTCATGGCGAGGTGTACTAGATACAACATTATGTGATAAAGTTTGTCAGTGACTTGCGACAGGTCAGTGGTTTTCTCAGGGCACTCCAGTTTCCTCCATCAATAAAACTGGCCGCCACGATATAACTGAGAAATATTGTTGAAAGTGGTGTTAAATACCATAAACCTAAACCTGAAATTCATGACTACAAAAGCAGATCAAAATGTATATTTCCACATGATTTGATTCACTATAACCAAACAGTTAAGATATGAATGTATATAGATAATAAAAATAAATATAAAGTACAAAGTAACTAAGTCAACCTTAGTGGTAAAGTACAGGAATGCATTATATATTCAATAGTTTATACGGGCAGGTGAATATAACACTTATTTTATCTTCTAACTTTGATACATTAGCATAATCAACAGACTGTAGGTGTTCATTTATTGTCAATTTATATCTTTAAATACATGGGAATATTTTAAAATCTCCTCAATTGAATTTGCAACAAAATAAATAACCAAAAACCATTTAAATGATCAAATTGTTATGAAGTAACGTTATTTTTGTGATATAGGACGTATCTATCAACTAGGTTCTGGTGAAGGGGTCCCATGGCAGCTTAACGCGACCACGGGCGGTGATAGTGGAAGCCCTCTCAATGGAGGAGGGGGGTTGCCAGGTTATACTACGGAAAGCCTGACTGTGGACTAGGTAACGTGTTGAGAGTGTCCTGCCCCATACACGTTAAAGATCTCTTTTGTAAATTTCGAGAAAAAGAGTAGGCGCATTGTAGCCGCTACCAAAGACTGAATTGTTTGTCCCCACCCAACTCTCTATACTTTACCAGTGACACAGTCAAAAAGGGGTTGTTCCGCCATCCCTCCCTCATTTGTATATAATTTTTAAATATTAAAGAACTTGTTCTCACTATGAAATACTGCTAACTGGACGTTAAGCAATAATCAACCAATATCTTAGTGATTGTATGAATGATATGAAGAAAAATGCTGATTATTAGAAATGTTCCTTCTCTGTTACAATTCATTTGCAAATATTAATAGTTCATTGTTCGGTTATTACAAGGAATAAGAGTATGTCGTTAATTTGAAGCATTTTGCATCATTTTTACATAATACAACATAACAATCAGGAATAGTTTTAAAATCAAATAGAAAAAAATAATAACTACTTCCTCACTGATGAAAAAGTTGCAACCATATATAGTAATAGTTACATAAAACACTGCCCACAAAGAAAACTATTTCCAATTCAAAATTTGATTTAATGGATTTCAAATAACAACATGGTAATAAGAGAATCGCATGAACCACTAGTTACCTACAGTCAAACCTGCTTTAGTGACCACCTCTATTAAGCAATAACTTGTATTATGTGACCTTAATTTTTATTTCCCTTCACAGTGCATTTCATATCAATTAAACCTTCATTAAGAGACCACCTGTCTTATGTGGCCATATTTAACTGTTCCCTTGGAAGGTCACATAAGACAGGTTTGACTATATATTCTACGCCACAGTTTTGGCACCGACAATGTACATACCCGTACCTTTGGAAATGAATACAACATAATATCACATCTTTAATTAATTCATGTGAATAGCATTTTCCTCAAGTGTGTCTCGTCAATTCTTTGACTGACAACTGTATTCAACCACGTCATAAAAACTTTATTTGATTGAATAATAATACCATAAGTTTAATTTTAACATAGTTAGTAATGTTAGTATGATGTAACAGTGCAAGAAACAATCGGTCCTTACTGACATAACTATATCCCTACAGTAATTAATAACATAGAAAACAGTTCCAAAGTCAAATTATAAAATCGTAAAAACATGCACAATCGATACCCCCTAATACACATACATTAAAAAGTAATGTTTTACACGTAATCTGGAAAAAGGATATTAAAAAGTCATGAAAACCGAATAAAGTTAAGTTGACTTTGAGTAAAAGTATATAAATACAAAACAACACAGGAACAAGGATAAAAATATCGGAGTGAAATGTCGACTTAAGATATAGGGTACAAATGACAACAAATACATTTGTCAAAGCATCATAAAGTGGTGAAATTTCTGTTATATTCAGAACTATTGTAACAGTTTGTTTTTTGATTTTTGTGTGATTATGAAAAGAATATTTAAACAATGATGGTCAACAATTTCCCCAATATCAACAAAAACCTCTTACCTCAAATCTGAACTAGAAAAATCCCACTAGTCAATCCATAGTATATAATTGTAAAATATGCTTAGAATTTAATGATATATTTATGTTTCATCTACCGCAATCTAATTAAAATTAGATATTTGTCGGATCTTCTTCTTTTGAGATCTTGTATCGCAAAACAGAAAGAAAACAAAACACCAAATTTTAATTAGATTGCATATACAGTATATTGTGGTAAATTTAAGTGAAGTTCTTATCATTTCTGGTCAATTTACAAATACCCTTGAGAATCTAGTAGTAAAGTTTAATAATTATATTAGATGCTTTCCTAGATTAAGAAAAAAGATTACGTTTTAAGAGGGGGCGTCCATGTAAATTCTTCCTGTATTTTCATATTTAGTCGTTGTTTGATTAATCTCCACATTGCAAATATTGTGTTCAGTTTAGACACATGGAAAAACATTAATTCATTTTTGGTATCATTCACTAACTTTTCATACGCTACTCTACCATTGAGAATATAAGCTTCATTCAATCGTTTTTGTTTCACTTTTATATGACTAGGTAAGATACCAGTAACATAATAGTCATCTACCCAGAAAAACTTTTCGTATAAAGATGCGTTGTACATGCGTTTTGTCATATCAGTACTTAAAACAAATGCAGAGCCTGAACAATATGGAGGAAAATGATCCAGTGAAAAATCTTCTTTTGGAATATACCATTTACTGTTCTTATCACGTAATACTACCATTCGTAGCCATTGATTGCACAAAAGTAGGTCTTTATGACCTAATTGTTTTTCCACGACGTTTTTTAAATGTTTTACAAGCTTAAATATATTAACTAGAATATCGTCATCGGTTTTCAATGCGAACACAGTATTGTTACAATAGTCAGATATCCATTTTAATGCTGCGATTCCTTTGTATGTTAAATTTCTATAAGAATCTATGAAATCTTCTTGAACAATATCGCCATAATGAGAATTTTCCAGCTCCAGTTTTTTCATGACTTTCGTATCTTCCACTTGTCCCATTACAAACACTAACTTGGTTTTATGTTGGTCTAGCAGACGTTTGTCACCCCACGTGTTTCTGATCGTCTGCCGTTTATGGAAATTGTTCGGTGACGTATGAATATAAGTGATCATGTATACTTCCTTTCCGATGCACATGTGACTAGGATTTTTTAAATATGTGAAATTATGAGGATTAACAACTTTTTCATAGTTATTTGTTGGTTGTGTTGATGTTTGTTTTGTTGTAGGCGGTTGTGTAGTTGTCATATACAATGTCGATGATTTACCTTCGCCAACATTGTCTGGTATTTGAACGTGTCCCATAACTTCATTTTGAATTTGAAGTCGCCGAAGTCGAATGACCTCTCTTCGATCGCCTTGCATTAAAAACATGCAGATTAATGACGAAACACCAATCAGTGTTAGTATACCTCTATATATTGCTGGAACTCGAGGAAGCATTATGCGTTAAGAGCTCGCGAAACGGAGATAGGTGATCGGCCTTATATAACACATTCCTAACATCGCCTTGGAATCAAGTTGATCATAATGTACTGGAGTCCAATGTCGGCAGTTTCAAAGAGCCTGAAAAATAAATAAATAAAACAAAATAATGCTAGGTAATAATTGAACTAACTAATCAACATTTTATCGTAGTACCAATGTTTTCACCAATTCGACTGACGCTACAGCTGAAATAAATCGAATTCATGATTAAAATAACCACCGTTTTATGAGAGTGTGTATTGTTTACCTTAACATAATGAGGGGAAAACACATAAACCTATAGGTTATTGTGAAACCTATAACAAAATGTCCGGAAGAATTTACCGACGACAATCCATTAATTGTTAATGTTCAATTTGGGTTCAAACATTTAAGTGTTTAATGAAGAGAATTGTCCATATATATTACTGTGTTAAATTAGGTTGCATTGTGACAGCAACAAAACAAACATTTTATTGGTAAAGGACAATCTCAATAATAATTCATTCACATTATAAGTTTAAACATTTGCCAGTCTTATGTTAAACTATGATCGTGGACCATCTACTGTTCAACGGCAAAACATAATGGATTGTGTCCACACCATAATCATTCGTGTATAGATTCGTAATGGAGAAACAAAGTATATTAACATACATCCTGTCATTTCAGGCATTCTAGATTTTCTACTGATATATAAACAGAAATATTGTTAGGGACATTGTGAAATGCAGAGCAGCAACAAAAGCGCTGCTCCATTACTTTAATTTGTGTCTACGTGTAATGTTATATAGTCTCCCATTTTCATTTACACCCATATCATTTTTTACTGAATATATAGTATTCACTCAGTAATATCTGTGATTTTTAACATTCTAATGTACACTGTATCCTACAGTAGTGGCCAAATTTTATTTCGTTACAATAAAATAAAAATGTTGCGACTGAAAATTCAAATATCATTCACAAAGCTTTGTTTCGGCCAGCTCAATAGAAGCAGAGTAAAGTTTTTGTTCTTAAATATTATTCCATAAGGTTATTTGTTAAATTATGTTGTTGTTAATACTTTTTGTTTTACTGATGTCAACAGAGAGTCTTCAATTCATGAGAGAGAAAAAAATAAATTACACAATGTATGAATGAACTACCACAAAAGCGGAAATGTGACGGCGTGTTCTGGGATAATCCCAGTATAACTAATTTATATTAAATCTATTAGAAGTATCAGTTTTTTTTTGTCGTAAGAGTAATGGTCTTGAAATAGATTCTAACTTCTTATTTAGTATCAGGTAACCACGAACATCATTTACCTTGTTATTGTACTGTCCATGTTTAAGTTGTCAATCATTTTTGTGATATTGTGTGATCTTTCTTTTTGTGTGGAAGCGAAGCTGTGCAGGGTGTTTTGTTGTTTGATTATATCTGTTTTGTCGTTGGAGATCCAGTTATCATATGGATAGTGTTGGGATCCCAGTAAACGGTTTAACTAGACCACATGTTTGTACCTGTCCCAACATAGTACCTGGATTACCTATGCCATATGTCATGGTCTTTTAATATTCAATGAATAGAGGTTAGAAGTGGTTGCCATTGGTAGTTGAACTTTCTTTTCATATTATAAATTGACGTGCTCTATAAAAGGTATCAATTGAAATGCTTAATTATAGTGCATCATTTGATATGCTCCAACATAAGGTATTATAATTAGATGCTATATAATAGGGTATAAATTGACATGTTCTGTAATAAGGTATTAAATGGTATGTTTCAGAATACTGTATCAATTGACATTCTCTAGAATATGGTATAAATTGACATGCTACAGAATTAGGGTACCAAATGACATACTAGTAAGCTATACTAAAGTATTAACATGCTGCAGAATAAAGTATCAAATAAGGGTAATAACAAAATTACCGAACTCCGACATGTTCTAGAATAAGGTATTAATTGACATTCTCCAGAATAGGATATCAATAAAAATGCTCTAGAATATGGCAGCAGTTGGGATGTTCTGGAATATGGAATCAATGGATATGCCTTATCATAGGGTATTAATTAACTTGCTGTATAACTACATCATCCATAAAGACAAATGGATTTGTTTCAAAATTTTTCTCCATATCTCGCTCATGTAGACAGGGGTGTCCCGTCGCACCGCTAATTTACATATTGCAAGCCGAACCCATGGCATGTGCAATTAGAGGAAATAATGATATAAAGGGGATTAAATTACCAGGTGAACCGGGTGGGAAGGAATTAGAAGCCAAAATAAGTATGTTTGCAGATGACACACAACTTTTCAATAAAGATGAACGCTCTGTTGAGAAATCCTTCGATATACTTTCAAAATATGAAAAAGCATCCGGATCAAGAATTAATTATAATAAAACAAAAGCAATTTCTATTGGCAATGCCCGCCATAGAAAACCAAAATTTAATAAAATATCATGGATTAAAGAAAATGTAAAAACTTTGGGGGTACATCATGGTTACAATGTTGACAATGATAAAATTTGGAAGGACATTATTGATAGAATGAAAAATTGTATACAAGTTTGGAAAAGCAGAAAACTTTCCTACAAAGGTAAAACTATAATTGTGAAAAATCTTTTGTTATCATATTGTGGATTTGAAATTGAAATGAAGGGCATTCCTGATAAATTTAAAAAGAAAATTGAAACATTAATGTGGGACTTTATATGGGAGGGGAAAGTTAATCAGATTAAAAGAGATGTATGTTGTTTAGATATAGAAAATGGTGGCATGAGTATGGTTAATCTAGATTCCTACATTGACAGTAGAAGAATACAATTTATTTATCGCATTATTAACGAACCAATTGAAAATTGGAATGCTATTGGAAAATATTGGTTAAGTAGACTTGATTTTAAATTTAATGAAACTTTTTTTATTTGCAAATGCTCAAATGTTTCATCCTTAAATTTAAACAGGTATCCCTTGTTCTATCAAAAATCAATCCAAGCATGGACAAAATTTTTACAATGTGTACAAAAGGTGGAAACCAAAACAGATATCTTGCATGTTAGATTATTTGGGAATTGTAATATAACCTTCCAAAATAAACCTTTAATATTTTCTTCATTTTTAAGAATTAATATACAAACTATTCAAGACATATGGGATGAAAACTCAAAACAATTCATCGATTGTGATTTATTATATTCTCAGCTGATAGACAGGAGAAACTGTATCTCAGAATACTCTAAAATTAAGAAATGTATTCCAAAAGACTACTTAAAGTTCTTAAAAAATGAAAATAATGATATAGAAAACAAAACTAAAAGTAGAAATAAAATGAAATTGTTAAATAATTTAACACTTACAGATATTAGAGGCAAAATTATTAATACAAAAGACGTGAAGATTAAAATTATACAAAAAATATTGAATAAAAAATCAATACCAAAATGTCAAGATAAATGGAATAATGTTTATAATGAAGAATTTCACTGGCCAAAAATTTGGAATAATCTTAAAAGACTGGACATCAGTAATAAAATTAAAGAATTCCAATGGAAATGCAACCATAACATTATTTACACCGAAAGTAGACTTAGAAAAATGAACCTATCCAATGGAAGATGTCACCTTTGTAAAGAATCGAACATTCAAGAAGATCTCCAACATTTGTTTTTTAAATGCATTATATCTAACCGATTCATATCAAACATCACAATTTTAATAAACACTTTAAATGTGGGAACTGTTAATTTAAATGAGAAAAATATGATGTTTGGGTTCAATATGGGGGGTAAACATGAACTTCTATTAAATACATTAATTTTTATATCTAAGTGGTCTATTTGGAAGGCAAGAAACAAAGTTAAATATGACAAAATTCATATCAATCAGAATGTACTTTGTAATATATGGAAACAGACTTTAAAATTTGAACTAAAAATTTTGCTAACGGCCAATTGTAATGATACAATAGATAAAACCAAAATCTTGACAATTCTATCAGTGATTAGTAAGTAGTTATAATATATGAGTACAATGCATGTATGTAAATGTTATAATAAATTATGTTGAAGCTATCATAAAATGCCGATATAGATTGACTTACATGTTGATTTTATTATTGATAAATTTAGTTGTATTTTTGAAATGGGATCATGTGGACTTTAATAAATCTCTTATTAACCCTGGATAAGAGATCTATTGGAAAACAGGGAACCTTAGATTATTTTTGCTTACCTGGGCATCTAAGGTGTTTTGTTAACAGGCGAGTCAAACAATAAAGTATTATGAAAAAAAAAAAAAAAAACAAACTTGCTGTATAACTATGTATCAAATGACATGTTCTGGAATGGATATGGTAGCTTTATAATAGAGTATCAATTGCAATACTCTATAATATGTTATCCATAGACATGGTCTATAATAGGGTATCAATTGACATGGTCTGCCATAGGGTATCAGTTGACATGGTCTGCCATAGGGTATCAGTTGACATGGTCTGCCAAAGGGTATCAGTTGACATGGTCTGCCATAGGGTATCAGTTGACATGGTCTGCCATAGGGTATCAGTTGACATGGTCTGCCATAGGGTATCAGTTGACATGGTCTGCCAAAGGGTATCAGTTGACATGGTCTACCATAGGGTATCAGTTGACATGGTCTGCCATAGGGTATCAGTTGACATGGTCTGCCATAGGGTATCAGTTGACATGGTCTGCCATAGGGTATCAGTTGACATGGTCTGCCATAGGGTATCAGTTGACATGGTCTGCAAAGGGTATCAGTTGACATGGTCTGCCATAGGGTATCAGTTGACATGGTTGCCATAGGGTATCAGTTGACATGGTCTGCCATAGGGTATCAGTTGACATGGTCTGCCATAGGGTATCAGTTGACATGGTCTGCCATAGGGTATCAGTTGACATGGTCTGCCATAGGGTATCAGTTGACATGGTCTGCCATAGGGTATCAGTTGACATGGTCTGCCAAAGGGTATCAGTTGACATGGTCTGCCATAGGGTATCAGTTGACATGGTTGCCATAGGGTATCAGTTGACATGGTCTGCCATAGGGTATCAGTTGACATGGTCTGCCATAGGGTATCAGTTGACATGGTCTGCCATAGGGTATCAGTTGACATGGTCTGCCATAGGGTATCAGTTGACATGGTCTGCCAAAGGGTATCAGTTGACATGGTCTGCCAAAGGGTATCAGTTGACATGGTCTGCCAAAGTGTATCAGTTGACATGGTCTGCCAAAGGGTATCAGTTGACATGGTCTGCCATAGGGTATCAGTTGACATGGTCTGCCATAGGGTATCAGTTGACATGGTCTGCCATAGGGTATCAGTTGACATGGTCTGCCATAGGGTATCAGTTGACATGGTCTGCCAAAGGGTATCAGTTGACATGGTCTGCCATAGGGTATCAGTTGACATGGTCTGCCAAAGGGTATCAGTTGACATGGTCTGCCAAAGGGTATCAGTTGACATGGTCTGCCATAGGGTATCAGTTGACATGGTCTGCCATAGGGTATCAGTTGACATGGTCTGCCATAGGGTATCAGTTGACATGGTCTGCCATAGGGTATCAGTTGACATGGTCTGCCATAGGGTATCAGTTGACATGGTCTGCCAAAGGGTATCAGTTGACATGGTCTGCCATAGGGTATCAGTTGACATGGTTGCCATAGGGTATCAGTTGACATGGTCTGCCATAGGGTATCAGTTGACATGGTCTGCCATAGGGTATCAGTTGACATGGTCTGCCATAGGGTACCAGTTGACATGGTCTGCCATAGGGTATCAGTTGACATGGTCTGCCATAGGGTATCAGTTGACATGGTCTGTAATATGATATCCAAAAACATGCTGCGGAATATGGTATCAAATGATATGTTTTGGAATGGGATATCAAATGATATGGTAGCTCTATAATAGAGTATCAATTGAAATACTCGGGAATATGGTATCAATTGATTGGCTCTATAATAGGGTACCTGGCCATGGTCTCCCATATTCTATCAAAAACATGTTGCGGAATATGGTATCAAACGACAAGTTCCAGAAGTGAGTATCAAATAACATGCTCTGGAATAAAGTATTGGTATCAGTTGCCAAGCTCTGGAATACAGTATTGGTATCAGTTGCCAAGCTCTGGAATAAAGTATTGGTATCAGTTGCCAAGCTCTGGAATAAAGTATTGGTATCAGTTGCCAAGCTCTGGAATAAAGTATTGGTATCAGTTGCCAAGCTCTGGAATAAAGTATTGGTATCAGTTGCCAAGCTCTGGAATAAAGTATTGGTATCAGTTGCCAAGCTCTGGAATAAAGTATTGGTATCAGTTGCCAAGCTCTGGAATAAAGTATTGGTATCAGTTGCCAAGCTCTATAATATGTATTATAAATTGACATAATCTATAATGGGCAACTGACATTCTCTTTAATAATGTATCAGTTGACATGCTCTATAAAAAAGGTACCAAATAAGATGCATGCATACTGTATGCACGGATGTCAGGAGTGTTCTTACTATACAAAGAAAAATAAATAAATCCAAATATCACACTGACCTGCATAGATCTTTTACATCCTATACAAACTATTACGGTATCTACACACTAGTACATTTTTATTGTGTACTTATCTTAATACACCTAAAGGACGTATTGAATAGAGTTATTAGTATGATAATACTTATTTTCATTTCTTCTTATATACAGTTAAGAGTCTAACTACATGACTTGTCATGTGTTCCTCATATATTACAGATTTCATAAGATAAAATTAGGAATAAAATTATCAAAGCTAGTATTGAATTTCACAGTAACGTAAGTTTTCGTTCCATAACAATAACAACCCCCCCCCCCCCCCCCCCCCCCCCCCCGCAAATTAGATAAAATAAATAATACAAATGGCGGCGGGGGGGGGTAAAATGTTTTGTTAACCTTCCCTCATGACTTGAAAATGTGTGTTGAATTTCTCAATAACGTAAGTTTTTGATCCATATCTCCCTCAATAAATAAATTAATAAAACCAATTGGCGAGGGGGGTGGGGGGAGCGTTGTGTTATCCTTACCTAATGACTTGACGAAAATGTGTGTTGAATTTCACTATAACGTAGGTTTTCAATCCATATCAGCCTCCCCAATAAAATAAAATAAATAAAGCAAATGGGGGTAAGGGAGTAAAAAGTGATTTGTTTCCTTACCTAATATCTTGACGAACATGTGTGTTGTGTTTTCTTAATATGATAAAATACATTAATTTCCGTTTGACTTTTTTTTATCTAGGAAGTGAATTGAAATGTAAATGTAAATGTTTATTTCAACAAGTTTGCGATGAAGGAAGTTATTTAATGTCCGGGTTTTAACAGCAACTTTCACACAGGAAATATGTAATATATGTATACATTTGTGTATTTATGTCGGGTGGAATATACCGACAGGTCATGTTGACCAAAAAAGCAACATAAGGGTAAATTTATATAATTACTTACACACACAATACAAACGGATATTAAAAAGGGTGTGTGTCAGATAAAAAAAAATGTCGTCAAGTTTTAACATACCTTCAACTACTTCGAACATCACACCACGCCATTTTAAAATCTTTTAAAAACAAATTCTCATACGTTGATAAAATGGTATTTACACAAAGTCACAAGGGTCGAGTTTTTAATCAGTTATCGGGAGTTGATTGATCAACTGTTAAAATATAGATAATTTTAGTCAAGTCAGTACGTTATATCAGACAGTGTACGACGTAGAAATTGAAATACAGGGATTGTCATTGTACATTAAAAAAATTCACAAAATCAACCTTGCAGAACTGTTTATCATTGAACACACATTTATTACATTTTCTAATATCGAAGTCAGGAATTTTTCTGTCTTTATTAAAAAGATGTACTTCAACCTGTTTATTTTTAGGAGTTGGAGAACGTAGCAAGACGACTAAAGGCTATACTCCACACGCTTTTCATGCGACTTTGCGCTTAAACAGTTTGAACGAACACATCAACAGCAAATATTTATTAAGACCCCCATTTTCTATTAAGTTTGCTGAAAACGGTCGATAACTAAATTAATTTTTGTCATATTTAGTTTGTTTTAATTCATTTAACTTGAATATACAAAAACGCTGAAGAAGATTGCATCCACCATTCACCGATAAAAAGAATACCCAAGTAATAATTAACTATTTGATCATTCGATACTAAATAACAAAAATATTGATTAAAATAAGCAGATACAGAAGATTTACAAGCATTGAAAATACATCGTAAGATAAGTTTGTCTAAGATACCGTAAGGGTAATCAGAAACCGTCAATCGAAGAAGGACAGACAATACAATGGCCAAAAGAAGGACAGACAGTACAATGGCCAAAAGAAGGACAGACAATACAATGGCCAAAAGAAGGACAGACAATTCAATGGCTAAAAGAAGGACAGACAATTCAATGGCTAAAAGAAGGACAGACAATTCAATGGCTAAAAGAAGGACAGACAATACAATGGCCAAAAGAAGGACAGACAGTACAATGGCCAAAAGAAGGACAGACAATTCAATGGCTAAAAGAAGGACAGACAATACAATGGCCAAAAGAAGGACAGACAATACAATGGCCAAAAGAAGGACAGACAGTACAATGGCCAAAAGAAGGACAGACAATACAATGGCCAAAAGAAGGACAGACAATACAATGGCCAAAAGAAGGACAGACAATAGAATGGCCAAAAGAAGGACAGACAGTACAATGGCCAAAAGAAGGACAGACAGTACAATGGCCAAAAGAAGGACAAACAGTACAATGGCCAAAAGAAGGACAGACAATACAATGGCCAAAAGAAGGACAGACAATGCAATGGCCAAAAGAAGGACAGACGATTCAATGGCTAAAAGAAGGACAGACAATACAATGGCCAAAAGAAGGACAGACAATACAATGGCCAAAAGAAGGACAGACAATACAATGGCCAAAAGAAGGAGACAGTACAATGGCCAAAAGAAGGACAGACAGTACAATGGCCAAAAGAAGGACAGACAGTACAATGGCCAAAAGAAGGAGACAGTACAATGGCCAAAAGAAGGACAGACAGTACAATGGCCAAAAGAAGGACAGACAATACAATGGCCAAAAGAAGGACAGACAATACAATGGCCAAAAGAAGGACAGACAATTCAATGGCTAAAAGAAGGACAGACAATTCAATGGCTAAAAGAAGGACAGACAATACAATGGCCAAAAGAAGGACAGACAATACAATGGCCAAAAGAAGGACAGACAGTACAATGGCCAAAAGAAGGACAGACAATACAATGGCCAAAAGAAGGACAGACAATACAATGGCCAAAAGAAGGACAGACAGTACAATGGCCAAAAGAAGGACAGACAGTACAATGGCCAAAAGAAGGACAGACAGTACAATGGCCAAAAGAAGGATAGACAGTACAATGGCCAAAAGAAGGACAGACTATACAATGGCCAAAAGAAGGAGACAGTACAATGGCCAAAAGAAGGACAGACAGTACAATGGCCAAAAGAAGGACAGACAATACAATGGCCAAAAGAAGGACAGACAATACAATGGCCAAAAGAAGGACAGACAATTCAATGGCTAAAAGAAGGACAGACAATTCAATGGCTAAAAGAAGGACAGACAATACAATGGCCAAAAGAAGGACAGACAATACAATGGCCAAAAGAAGGACAGACAGTACAATGGCCAAAAGAAGGACAGACAATACAATGGCCAAAAGAAGGACAGACAATACAATGGCCAAAAGAAGGACAGACAGTACAATGGCCAAAAGAAGGACAGACAGTACAATGGCCAAAAGAAGGACAGACAGTACAATGGCCAAAAGAAGGATAGACAGTACAATGGCCAAAAGAAGGACAGACTATACAATGGCCAAAAGAAGGACAGACAATACAATGGCCAAAAGAAGGACAGACAATTCAATGGCTAAAAGAAGGACAGACAATTCAATGGCCAAAAGAAGGACAGACAATACAATGGCCAAAAGAAGGACAGACAGTACAATGGCCAAAAGAAGGACAGACAATACAATGGCCAAAAGAAGGACAGACAATACAATGGCCAAAAGAAGGACAGACAGTACAATGGCCAAAAGAAGGACAGACAGTACAATGGCCAAAAGAAGGACAGACAGTACAATGGCCAAAAGAAGGATAGACAGTACAATGGCCAAAAGAAGGACAGACTATACAATGGCCAAAAGAAGGACAGACAATACAATGGCCAAAAGAAGGACAGACAATTCAATGGCTAAAAGAAGGACAGAGAATTAAATGGCTAAAAGAAGGACAGACAATACAATGGCCAAAAGAAGGACAGACAGTACAATGGCCAAAAGAAGGACAGCCAATTCAATGGCTAAAAGAAGGACAGACAATACAATGGCCAAAAGAAGGACAGACAATACAATGGCCAAAAGAAGGACAGACAGTACAATGGCCAAAAGAAGGACAGACAATTCAATGGCTAAAAGAAGGACAGACAATACAATGGCCAAAAGAAGGACAGACAATACAATGGCCAAAAGAAGGACAGACAGTACAATGGCCAAAAGAAGGACAGACAATACAATGGCCAAAAGAAGGACAGACAATACAATGGCCAAAAGAAGGACAGACAATAGAATGGCCAAAAGAAGGACAGACAATACAATGGTCAAAAGGACAGACAGTACAATGGCCAAAAGAAGGACAGACAATACAATGGCCAAAAGAAGGACAGACAATACAATGGCCAAAAGAAGGACAGACAATTCAATGGCTAAAAGAAGGACAGACAATACAATGGCCAAAAGAAGGACAGACAATACAATGGCCAAAAGAAGGACAGACAATACAATGGCCAAAAGAAGGACAGACAATACAATGGCCAAAAGAAGGACAGACAGTACAATGGCCAAAAGAAGGACAGACAATACAATGGCCAAAAGAAGGACAGACAATTCAATGGCCAAAAGAAGGACAGACAATACAATGGCTAAAAGAAGGACAGACAATTCAATGGCCAACAGAAGGACAGACAATACAATGGCTAAAAGAAGGACAGACAATTCAATGGCTAAAAGAAGGACAGACAATTCAATGGCTAAAAGAAGGACAGACAATTCAATGGCTAAAAGAAGGACAGACAATACAATGGCCAAAAGAAGGACAGACAGTACAATGGCCAAAAGAAGGACAGACAATTCAATGGCTAAAAGAAGGACAGACAATACAATAGCCAAAAGAAGGACAGACAATACAATGGCCAAAAGAAGGACAGACAGTACAATGGCCAAAAGAAGGACAGACAATTCAATGGCTAAAAGAAGGACAGACAATACAATGGCCAAAAGAAGGACAGACAATACAATGGCCAAAAGAAGGACAGACAATACAATGGCCAAAAGAAGGACAGACAGTACAATGGCCAAAAGAAGGACAGACAGTACAATGGCCAAAAGAAGGACAGACAATACAATGGCCAAAAGAAGGACAGACAATACAATGGCCAAAAGAAGGACAGACAATACAATGGCTAAAAGAAGGACAGACAATTCAATGGCTAAAAGAAGGACAGACAATACAATGGCCAAAAGGACAGACAATAGAATGGCCAAAAGAAGGACAGACAATAGAATGGCCAAAAGAAGGACAGACAATACAATGGCCAAAAGAAGGACAGACAATACAATGGCCAAAAGAAGGACAGACAGTACAATGGCCAAAAGAAGGACAGACAATACAATGGCCAAAAGAAGGACAGACAATACAATGGCCAAAAGAAGGACAGACAATACAATGGCCAAAAGAAGGACAGACAATACAATGGCTAAAAGAAGGACAGACAATTCAATGGCTAAAAGAAGGACAGACAATACAATGGCCAAAAGAAGGACAGACAATACAATGGCCAGAAGAAGGACAGACAATACAATGGCCAAAAGAAGGACAGACAATACAATGGCCAAAAGAAGGACAGACAATAGAATGGCCAAAAGAAGGACAGACAATACAATGGCCAAAAGAAGGACAGACAATACAATGGCCAAAAGAAGGACAGACAATACAATGGCCAAAAGAAGGACAGACAGTACAATGGCCAAAAGAAGGACAGACAATACAATGGCCAAAAGAAGGACAGACAATACAATGGCCAAAAGAAGGACAGACAATACAATGGCCAAAAGAAGGACAGACAATACAATGGCCAAAAGAAGGACAGACAATACAATGGCCAAAAGAAGGACAGACAATAGAATGGCCAAAAGAAGGACAGACAATACAATGGCCAAATGAAGGACAGACAATACAATGGCCAAAAGAAGGACAGACAATACAATGGCCAAAAGAAGGACAGACAGTACAATGGCCAAAAGAAGGACAGACAATACAATGGCCAAAAGAAGGACAGACAATACAATGGCCAAAAGAAGGACAGACAATACAATGGCCAAAAGAAGGACAGACAATACAAGACAATAGAATGGCCAAAAGAAGGACAGACAATACAATGGCCAAAAGAAGGACAGACAATACAATGGCCAACAGAAGGACAGACAGTACAATGGCCAAAAGAAGGACAGACAATACAATGGCCAAAAGAAGGACAGACAATACAATGGCCAAAAGAAGGACAGACAATACAATGGCCAAAAGAAGGACAGACAATAGAATGGCCAAAAGAAGGACAGACAATACAATGGCCAAAAGAAGGACAGACAATACAATGGCCAAAAGAAGGACAGACAATACAATGGCCAAAAGAAGGACAGACAGTACAATGGCCAAAAGAAGGACAGACAATACAATGGCCAAAAGAAGGACAGACAATACAATGGCCAAAAGAAGGACAGACAATACAATGGCCAAAAGAAGGACAGACAATACAATGGCCAAAAGAAGGACAGACAATACAATGGCCAAAAGAAGGACAGACAATAGAATGGCCAAAAGAAGGACAGACAATACAATGGCCAAAAGAAGGACAGACAATACAATGGCCAAAAGAAGGACAGACAATACAATGGCCAAAAGAAGGACAGACAGTACAATGGCCAAAAGAAGGACAGACAATACAATGGCCAAAAGAAGGACAGACAATACAATGGCCAAAAGAAGGACAGACAATACAATGGCCAAAAGAAGGACAGACAATACAAGACAATAGAATGGCCAAAAGAAGGACAGACAATACAATGGCCAAAAGAAGGACAGACAATACAATGGCCAACAGAAGGACAGACAGTACAATGGCCAAAAGAAGGACAGACAATACAATGGCCAAAAGAAGGACAGACAATACAATGGCCAAAAGAAGGACAGACAATACAATGGCCAAAAGAAGGACAGACAATACAATGGCCAAAAGAAGGACAGACAATACAATGGCCAAAAGAAGGACAGACAATACAATGGCCAAAAGAAGGACAGACGGTACAATGGCCAAAAGAAGGACAGACAATGCAATGGCCAAAAGAAGGACAGACAATACAATGGCCAAAAGAAGGACAGACAATACAATGGCCAAAAGAAGGACAGACAATACAATGGCCAAAAGAAGGACAGACAATACAATGGCCAAAAGAAGGACAGACAATACAATGGCCAAAAGAAGGACAGACAATACAATGGCCAACAGAAGGACAGACAGTACAATGGCCAAAAGAAGGACAGACAATACAATGGCCAAAAGAAGGACAGACAATACAATGGCCAAAAGAAGGACAGACAATACAATGGCCAAAAGAAGGACAGACAATACAATGGCCAAAAGAAGGACAGACAATACAATGGCCAAAAGAAGGACAGACAATACAATGGCCAAAAGAAGGACAGACGGTACAATGGCCAAAAGAAGGACAGACAATGCAATGGCCAAAAGAAGGACAGACAATACAATGGCCAAAAGAAGGACAGACAATACAATGGCCAAAAGAAGGACAGACAATACAATGGCCAAAAGAAGGACAGACAATACAATGGCCAAAAGAAGGACAGACAGTTCAATGGCCAAAAGAAGGACAGACAATTCAATGGCTAAAAGAAGGACAGACAATTCAATGGCTAAAAGAAGGACAGACAATACAATGGCCAAAAGAAGGACAGACAATACAAGACAATAGAATGGCCAAAAGAAGGACAGACAATACAATGGCCAAAAGAAGGACAGACAGTGCAATGGCCAAAAGAAGGACAGACAATACAATGGCCAAAAGAAGGACAGACAATAGAATGGCCAAAAGAAGGACAGACAGTACAATGGCCAAAAGAAGGACAGGCAATACAATGGCCAAAAGAAGGACAGACAATACAATGGCCAAAAGAAGGACAGACAATACAATGGCCAAAAGAAGGACAGACAATACAATGGCTAAAAGAAGGACAGACAATTCAATGGCTAAAAGAAGGACAGACAATACAATGGCCAAAAGGACAGACAATACAATGGCCAAAAGAAGGACAGACAATAGAATGGTCAAAAGAAGGACAGACAATACAATGGCCAAAAGAAGGACAGACAATACAATGGCCAAAAGAAGGACAGACAGTACAATGGCCAAAAGAAGGACAGACAATACAATGGCCAAAAGAAGGACAGACAATACAATGACCAAAAGAAGTACAGACAATACAATGGCCAAAAGAAGGACAGACAATACAATGGCTAAAAGAAGGACAGACAATTCAATGGCTAAAAGGACAGACAATACAATGGCCAAAAGAAGGACAGACAATACAATGGCCAAAAGAAGGACAGACAATACAATGGCCAAAAGAAGGACAGACAATACAATGGCCAAAAGAAGGACAGACAATAGAATGGCCAAAAGAAGGACAGACAATAGAATGGCCAAAAGAAGGACAGACAATACAATGGCCAAAAGAAGGACAGACAGTACAATGGCCAAAAGAAGGACAGACAATACAATGGCCAAAAGAAGGACAGACAATACAATGGCCAAAAGAAGGACAGACAATACAATGGCCAAAAGAAGGACAGACAATACAATGGCCAAAAGAAGGACAGACAATACAATGGCCAAAAGAAAAAGGACAAAAAGACAAACAATGATCTGCAAAACACTACACAGTAAAAACTAAAGATCGAGTAACACGAACCCCACAAAAAAAAACCAGGTGGGGGGGGGGGGCGTGGGGGTTGAACTCAGGCTCTCCGGAAGGGTTATATGTTTCTGCTTCATTAGTGACACCAGTCTTATAATTTTTAATATACCATATTCATAACCACATGTTTATCAACATTTTGGTCAATTTACTCAAAAAATATTATTTGATCACATGGCATCAAAAGACAGATCAACAACGATTTAGGGGTTCTTTTGGTTTAAGGCAAATATTTTGTCCACTTTTGTCCACTTTGGTAGAGCAATATTCTTGTTCACAGCAGTTAAATACAAGTAATACAGACCATTTAAACTAACTTGACTTAAATAAAATCTTATTGGTTTTTAGTTTTGTGGTTTTCAAATCTCGCATAGGCTAGTGGTAGTGATCGTATAGTAATTGGATTTACAACTACCTGTGTAATCAGTGCCTATCGCCACCAATATTGTTAGTTCGAATCCCGTTCATGGCCAAGTGTACTCGATACAACATTATGTGATAAAGTTTGTCAGTAACGTTCGATAGGTCGGTGGCTTTCTTTGGGTACTCTGGTTTCCTCCACCAATAAAACTGACTGCCGCGATATAACTGAAAGTGGCGTTAAACACTATATCCTAACCCGAAACCCGTAATATTACATATTTGTGGAGAATTTTACACGTTTTGCTTTTTGACGGTTTCTTACTGGCCTCGAAAATAGCGGGAATGCAAAAACGCTGCAAATATTAATATTTTTACAGTATCCAGTAAGTCACTCGAAAAATCTTCACTATAACGCATTCTACATTTCAAGTCCTATTAGAACAGTACAATCCTATTAAGTTTGTATGTTTTAAGTTTTTCACTTAAAGGGACATTAGCTACGATTTTGACCAAAAATTTATATGTTTTGGAAATTGGTAAATAGCTTTAAAATGATGAAATAAAGGTAAATATTTCACATTAAACAGCTTATCGTACCACTTTTCGCCTTTTGAGAACGAAAATTACCATCGATTTATTATTTCCTTGCAAGCAAATAATTTGACCTCGCTTTCTCCGTATGCAACTGACCTTACTAGTGACAGGTAAAAACGAATAATTTGTATTTTGTCGCTTATTAACTGCAAACTTGCATGGTTCTTTGTCCGTAATTAACGCCGACTAAAAGCAGATTCACAGAAAATAAGAAATAAGTGCATTGTTGTACTGATTTAATCAGTGACGATTCGGCAAACTCCGTAAACAATGCCGATAATTAATAAGATGGCGTCCATTTCTTGATCGATCTCAAGACACGAGCAGTTGCACCTTTTTTTCCCGATGCGCGTACATTTCATAACATTTATAAGTTACAGAAACACGTTTTATTAAGGCATACAATCATATCTGATAGTTTTTATGGGTAACAAAAATTTACTATTTTGGCAGATGATGCTCCTTTAAATAAGCACAATGAATTGTTATTCTTACGTGTAAATCATATGATGTCTTCCCCTAATGACAATGATATTACAAAAAAATGTATTGATTCTTACTAAATATTCAAACGCATGTTCATATTGTGAATATTGGCACAGCTAAAAAAAAATAGAAAATTAAAACATTGTCGCATAAAAAATACTCACTTATATAAAGAATCATGAGATTATTTTATATCTCTCGTGAATGTACATGGAACAGTATAGTGCACCTGTTTCCTCACATGTTAAAAAATCCATTGTAAACGACTTTAGGTAACATATTGTCTCGTTCCCCCTTTAATTGAAAGGAATTACATACATACAAATAAATATGTATTTGATTTTAGGAGGAAATAATAAAATCGTTGAAAAATACTACAAATTGATAATTTGTACTTGCCAATTTGAATGTTAAAGGTATAAATAGATATAGTATAGCTACTTGTATTTCATATGTATCTTTAACTGAGTATTAAATTGTTTGAATAGAATACAATGGCGTTGTTATAGGCATATCTCTATGGTAGGGGAGATGGTTGCTGGAATGTTAGTCCAAGGCCGTCACAAAATTATTAAATGAATTGAAGAAGACTTACTACTGAAAATCGGGATGTATTATTTCTCACAAATGGTGGAAATAAACGACATCTTATCAAACAAATCTTCAAATCCGGGTCTTGGTTTGGGACAGGCACAAGAATGTGGCGGAGGTAAACCGGTTAATGGGATCTGAACTACATTTGTAATGTTGCCTGAATAGTTACTGCAGTGACATGTGCATTTCCTGTTTCAAATGTGAGGAATGTAAAATCCTGGTTTCAACAAAAGCAAAAACACGATTGTTACATCCACAGATAAAACGCATTTTAAGACTCCAAACAAATAAGTAATCGGTGTATGTACGGAGGATTAAACACTCTATATTTATGTACAGTCAATATACAAGTTCAATAGTATATAAACATGTTACAGTTTTTCGTAGGTTATGTTGAACTGTAAAATACTAGAAAGTCGTATTGATTATTTACCATATATACTGCAGAGGCGTGTTAAGGCTCGCTTAAAACTCAGTCCAGAGTTATATTAATGACCGATCACTCTAATATGACTGTATGATGGGCTCGTTTAAAATTCAGTGCAGAGTTATATTAATGACCGAACACTCTAATATGACTGTATGATGGGCTCGTTTAAAGCTCAGTGCAGAGTTATATTAATGACCGATCACTCTAATATGACTGTATGATGGGCTCGTTTAAAACTCAGTGCAAAGTTATATTAATGACCGATCACTCTAATATGACTGTATGATGGGCTCGTTTAAAACTCAGTGCAGAGTTATATTAATGACCGATCACTCTAATATGACTGTATGATGGGCTCGTTTAAAGCTCAGTGCAGAGTTATATTAATGACCGATCACTCTAATATGACTGTATGATGGGCTCGTTTAAAACTCAGTGCAGAGTTATATTAATGACCGATCACTCTAATATGACTGTATGATGGGCTCGTTTAAAACTCAGTGCAGAGTTATATTAATGACCGAACACTCTAATATGACTGTATGATGGGCTCGTTTAAAGCTCAGTGCAGAGTTATATTAATGACCGATCACTCTAATATGACTGTATGATGGGCTCGTTTAAAACTCAGTGCAAAGTTATATTAATGACCGATCACTCTAATATGACTGTATGATGGGCTCGTTTAAAACTCAGTGCAGAGTTATATTAATGACCGAACACTCTAATATGACTGTATGATGGGCTCGTTTAAAACTCAGTGCAAGTTATATTAATGACCGATCACTCTAATATGACTGTATGATGGGCTCGTTTAAAACTCAGTGCAGAGTTATATTAATGACCGAACACTCTAATATGACTGTATGGTGGGCTCGTTTAAAGCTCAGTGCAGAGTTATATTAATGACCGATCACTCTAATATGACTGTATGATGGGCTCGTTTAAAACTCAGTGCAGAGTTATATTAATGACCGAACACTCTAATATGACTGTATGATGGGCTCGTTTAAAGCTCAGTGCAGAGTTATATTAATGACCGATCACTCTAATATGACTGTATGATGGGCTCGTTTAAAACTCAGTGCAGAGTTATATTAATGACCGAACACTCTAATATGACTGTATGATGGGCTCGTTTAAAACTCAGTGCAGAGTTATATTAATGACCGATCACTCTAATATGATTGTATGATGGGCTCGTTTAAAACTCAGTGCAGAGTTATATTAATGACCGATCACTCTAATATGACTGTATGATGGGCTCGTTTAAAACTCAGTGCAGAGTTATATTAATGACCGAACACTCTAATATGACTGTATGATAGGCTCGTTTAAAACTCAGTGCAGAGTTATATTAATGACCGAACACTCTAATATGACTGTATGATGGGTTCGTTTAAAACTCAGTGCAGAGTTATATTAATGACCGAACACTCTAATATGACTGTATGATGGGCTCGTTTAAAACTCAGTGCAGAGTTATATTAATGACCGAACACTCTAATATGACTGTATGATGGGCTCGTTTAAAACTCAGTGCAGAGTTATATTAATGACCGAACACTCTAATATGACTGTATGATGGGCTCGTTTAAAACTCAGTGCAGAGTTATATTAATGACCGAACACTCTAATATGACTGTATGATGGGCTCGTTTAAAACTCAGTGCAGAGTTATATTAATGACCAAACACTCTAATATGACTGTATGATGGGCTCGTTTAAAACTCAGTGCAGAGTTATATTAATGACCGAACACTCTAATATGACTGTATGATGGGCTCGTTTAAAACTCAGTGCAGAGTTATATTAATGACCGATCACTCTAATATGACTGTATGATGGGCTCGTTTAAAACTCAGTGCAGAGTTATATTAATGACCGATCACTCTAATATGACTGTATGATGGGCTCGTTTAAAACTCAGTGCAGAGTTATATTAATGACCGAACACTCTAATATGACTGTATGATGGGCTCGCTTAAAACTCAGTGCAGAGTTATATTAATGACCGATCACTCTAATATGACTGTATGATGGGCTCGTTTAAAACTCAGTGCAGAGTTATATTAATGACCGAACACTCTAATATGACTGTATGATGGGCTCGTTTGAAACTCAGTGCAGAGTTATATTAATGACCGAACACTCTAATATGACTGTATGATGGGCTCGTTTAAAACTCAGTGCAGAGTTATATTAATGACCGAACACTCTAATATGACTGTATGATGGGCTCGTTTAAAACTCAGTGCAGAGCTATATTAATGACCGAACACTCTAATATGACTGTATGATGGGCTCGTTTAAAACTCAGTGCAGAGTTATATTAATGACCGAACACTCTAATATGACTGTATGATGGGCTCGTTTAAAACTCAGTGCAGAGTTATATTAATGACCGAACACTCTAATATGACTGTATGATGGGCTCGTTTAAAACTCAGTGCAGAGTTATATTAATGACCGAACACTCTAATATGACTGTATGATGGGCTCGTTTAAAGCTCAGTGCAGAGTTATATTAATGACCGAACACTCTAATTTGACTGTATGATGGGCTCGTTTAAAGCTCATTGCAGAGTTATATTAATGACCGAACACTCTAATATGACTGTATGATGGGCTCGTTTAAAACTCAGTGCAGAGTTATATTAATGACCGAACACTCTAATATGACTGTATAATGGGCTCGTTTAAAACTCAGTGCAGAGTTATATTAATGACCAAACACACTAATATGACTGTATGATGGGCTCGTTTAAAACTCAGTGCAGAGTTATATTAATGACCGAACACTCTAATATGACTGTATGATGGGCTCGTTTAAAGCTCAGTGCAGAGTTATATTAATGACCGAACACTCTAATATGACGGGCTCGTTTAAAGCTCAGTGCAGAGTTATATTAATGACCGAACACTCTAATATGACTGTATGATGGGCTCATTTAAAACTCAGTGCAGAGTTATATTAATGACCGAACACTCTAATATGACTGTATGATGGGCTCGTTTAAAGCTCAGTGCAGAGTTATATTAATGACCGATCACTCTAATATGACTGTATGATGGGCTCGTTTAAAGCTCAGTGCAGAGTTATATTAATGACCGAACACTCTAATATGACTGTATGATGGGCTCGTTTAAAGCTCAGTGCAGAGTTATATTAATGACCGAACACTCTAATATGACTGTATGATGGGCTCGTTTAAAACTCAGTGCAGAGTTATATTAATGACCGAACACTCTAATATGACTGTATGATGGGCTCGTTTAAAGCTCAGTGCAGAGTTATATTAATGACCGATCACTCTAATATGACTGTATGCTGGGCTCGTTTAAAACTCAGTGCAGAGTTATATTAATGACCGAACACTCTAATATGACTGTATGATGGGCTCGTTTAAAGCTCAGTGCAGAGTTATATTAATGACCGAACACTCTAATATGACTGTATGATGGGCTCGTTTAAAACTCAGTGCAGAGTTATATTAATGACCGAACACTCTAATATGACTGTATGATGGGCTCGTTTAAAACTCAGTGCAGAGTTATATTAATGACCGAACACTCTAATATGACTGTATGATGGGCTCGTTTAAAGCTCAGTGCAGAGTTATATTAATGAACGAACACTCTAATATGACTGTATGATGGGCTCGTTTAAAACTCAGTGCAGAGTTATATTAATGACCAATCACTCTAATATGACTGTATGATGGGCTCGTTTAAAGCTCAGTGCAGAGTTATATTAATGACCGAACAATTTAATATGACTGTATGATGGGCTCGTTTAAAGCTCAGTGCAGAGTTATATTAATGACCGATCACTCTAATATGACTGTATGATGGGCTCGTTTAAAGCTCAGTGCAGAGTTATATTAATGACCGAACACTCTAATATGACTGTATGATGGGCTCGTTTAAAGCTCAGTGCAGAGTTATATTAATGACCGATCACTCTAATATGACTGTATGATGGGCTCGTTTAAAGCTCAGTGCAGAGTTATATTAATGACCGAACACTCTAATATGTCTGTATGATGGACTCGTTTAAAGCTCAGTGCAGAGTTATATTATGACCGAACACTCTAATATGACTGTATGATGGGCTCGTTTAAAACTCAGTGCAGAGTTATATTAATGACCGAACACTCTAATATGACTGTATGATGGGCTCGTTTAAAACTCAGTGCAGAGTTATATTAATGACCGAACACTCTAATATGACTGTATGATGGGCTCGTTTAAAACTCAGTGCAGAGTTATATTAATGACCGAACACTCTAATATGACTGTATGGTGGGCTCGTTTAAAGCTCAGTGCAGAGTTATATTAATGACCGATCACTCTAATATGACTGTATGATGGGCTCGTTTAAAACTCAGTGCAGAGTTATATTAATGACCGAACACTCTAATATGACTGTATGATGGGCTCGTTTAAAGCTCAGTGCAGAGTTATATTAATGACCGATCACTCTAATATGACTGTATGATGGGCTCGTTTAAAACTCAGTGCAGAGTTATATTAATGACCGAACACTCTAATATGACTGTATGATGGGCTCGTTTAAAACTCAGTGCAGAGTTATATTAATGACCGATCACTCTAATATGATTGTATGATGGGCTCGTTTAAAACTCAGTGCAGAGTTATATTAATGACCGATCACTCTAATATGACTGTATGATGGGCTCGTTTAAAACTCAGTGCAGAGTTATATTAATGACCGAACACTCTAATATGACTGTATGATAGGCTCGTTTAAAACTCAGTGCAGAGTTATATTAATGACCGATCACTCTAATATGACTGTCTGATGGGCTCGTTTAAAACTCAGTGCAGAGTTATATTAATGACCGAACACTCTAATATGACTGTATGATGGGTTCGTTTAAAACTCAGTGCAGAGTTATATTAATGACCGAACACTCTAATATGACTGTATGATGGGCTCGTTTAAAACTCAGTGCAGAGTTATATTAATGACCGAACACTCTAATATGACTGTATGATGGGCTCGTTTAAAACTCAGTGCAGAGTTATATTAATGACCGAACACTCTAATATGACTGTATGATGGGCTCGTTTAAAACTCAGTGCAGAGTTATATTAATGACCGAACACTCTAATATGACTGTATGATGGGCTCGTTTAAAACTCAGTGCAGAGTTATATTAATGACCGATCACTCTAATATGACTGTATGATGGGCTCGTTTAAAACTCAGTGCAGAGTTATATTAATGACCGATCACTCTAATATGACTGTATGATGGGCTCGTTTAAAACTCAGTGCAGAGTTATATTAATGACCGAACACTCTAATATGACTGTATGATGGGCTCGTTTAAAACTCAGTGCAGAGTTATATTAATGACCGAACACTCTAATATGACTGTATGATGGGCTCGTTTAAAACTCAGTGCAGAGTTATATTAATGACCGAACACTCTAATATGACTGTATGATGGGCTCGTTTAAAACTCAGTGCAGAGTTATATTAATGACCGAACACTCTAATATGACTGTATGATTGGCTCGTTTAAAACTCAGTGCAGAGCTATATTAATGACCGAACACTCTAATATGACTGTATGATGGGCTCGTTTAAAACTCAGTGCAGAGTTATATTAATGACCGAACACTCTAATATGACTGTATGATGGGCTCGTTTAAAACTCAGTGCAGAGTTATATTAATGACCGAACACTCTAATATGACTGTATGATGGGCTCGTTTAAAGCTCAGTGCAGAGTTATATTAATGACCGAACACTCTAATTTGACTGTATGATGGGCTCGTTTAAAGCTCATTGCAGAGTTATATTAATGACCGAACACTCTAATATGACTGTATGATGGGCTCGTTTAAAACTCAGTGCAGAGTTATATTAATGACCGAACACTCTAATATGACTGTATAATGGGCTCGTTTAAAACTCAGTGCAGAGTTATATTAATGACCAAACACTCTAATATGACTGTATGATGGGCTCGTTTAAAACTCAGTGCAGAGTTATATTAATGACCGAACACTCTAATATGACTGTATGATGGGCTCGTTTAAAGCTCAGTGCAGAGTTATATTAATGACCGAACACTCTAATATGACTGTATGATGGGCTCGTTTAAAGCTCAGTGCAGAGTTATATTAATGACCGAACACTCTAATATGACTGTATGATGGGCTCATTTAAAACTCAGTGCAGAGTTATATTAATGACCGAACACTCTAATATGACTGTATGATGGGCTCGTTTAAAGCTCAGTGCAGAGTTATATTAATGACCGATCACTCTAATATGACTGTATGATGGGCTCGTTTAAAGCTCAGTGCAGAGTTATATTAATGACCGAACACTCTAATATGACTGTATGATGGGCTCGTTTTAAGCTCAGTGCAGAGTTATATTAATGACCGAACACTCTAATATGACTGTATGATGGGCTCGTTTAAAACTCAGTGCAGAGTTATATTAATGACCGAACACTCTAATATGACTATATGATGGGCTCGTTTAAAGCTCAGTGCAGAGTTATATTAATGACCGATCACTCTAATATGACTGTATGCTGGGCTCGTTTAAAACTCAGTGCAGAGTTATATTAATGACCGAACACTCTAATATGACTGTATGATGGGCTCGTTTAAAGCTCAGTGCAGAGTTATATTAATGACCGAACACTCTAATATGACTGTATGATGGGCTCGTTTAAAACTCAGTGCAGAGTTATATTAATGACCGAACACTCTAATATGACTGTATGATGGGCTCGTTTAAAACTCAGTGCAGAGTTATATTAATGAACGAACACTCTAATATGACTGTATGATGGGCTCGTTTAAAGCTCAGTGCAGAGTTATATTAATGACCGAACACTCTAATATGACTGTATGATGGGCTCGTTTAAAGCTCAGTGCAGAGTTATATTAATGACCGATCACTCTAATATGACTGTATGATGGGCTCGTTTAAAGCTCAGTGCAGAGTTATATTAATGACCGAACACTCTAATATGACTGTATGATGGGCTCGTTTAAAGCTCAGTGCAGAGTTATATTAATGACCGAACACTCTAATATGACTGTATGATGGGCTCGTTTAAAGCTCAGTGCAGAGTTATATTAATGACCGATCACTCTAATATGACTGTATGATGGGCTCGTTTAAAGCTCAGTGCAGAGTTATATTAATGACCGATCACTCTAATATGACTGTATGATGGGCTCGTTTAAAGCTCAGTGCAGAGTTATATTAATGACCGAACACTCTAATATGTCTGTATGATGGACTCGTTTAAAGCTCAGTGCAGAGTTATATTATGACCGAACACTCTAATATGACTGTATGATGGGCTCGTTTAAAACTCAGTGCAGAGTTATATTAATGACCGAACACTCTAATATGACTGTATGATGGGCTCGTTTAAAACTCAGTGCAGAGTTATATTAATGACCGAACACTCTAATATGACTGTATGATGGGCTCGTTTAAAACTCAGTGAAGAGTTATATTAATGACCGAACACTCTAATATGACTGTATGATGGGCTCGTTTAAAACTCAGTGCAGAGTTATATTAATGACCGAACACTCTAATATGACTGTATGATGGGCTCGTTTAAAACTCAGTGCAGAGTTATATTAATGACCGAACACTCTAATATGACTGTATGATGGGCTCGTTTAAAACTCAGTGCAGAGTTATATTAATGACCGAACACTCTAATATGACTGTATGATGGGCTCGTTTAAAGCTCAGTGCAGAGTTATATTAATGACCGATCACTCTAATATGACTGTATGCTGGGCTCGTTTAAAACTCAGTGCAGAGTTATATTAATGACCGAACACTCTAATATGACTGTATGATGGGCTCGTTTAAAGCTCAGTGCAGAGTTATATTAATGACCGAACACTCTAATATGACTGTATGATGGGCTCGTTTAAAACTCAGTGCAGAGTTATATTAATGACCGAACACTCTAATATGACTGTATGATGGGCTCGTTTAAAACTCAGTGCAGAGTTATATTAATGACCGAACACTCTAATATGACTGTATGATGGGCTCGTTTAAAACTCAGTGAAGAGTTATATTAATGACCGAACACTCTAATATGACTGTATGATGGGCTCGTTTAAAACTCAGTGCAGAGTTATATTAATGACCGAACACTCTAATATGACTGTATGATGGGCTCGTTTAAAACTCAGTGCAGAGTTATATTAATGACCGAACACTCTAATATGACTGTATGATGGGCTCGTTTAAAACTCAGTGCAGAGTTATATTAATGACCGAACACTCTAATATGACTGTATGATGGGCTCGTTTAAAGCTCAGTGCAGAGTTATATTAATGACCGATCACTCTAATATGACTGTATGCTGGGCTCGTTTAAAACTCAGTGCAGAGTTATATTAATGACCGAACACTCTAATATGACTGTATGATGGGCTCGTTTAAAGCTCAGTGCAGAGTTATATTAATGACCGAACACTCTAATATGACTGTATGATGGGCTCGTTTAAAACTCAGTGCAGAGTTATATTAATGACCGAACACTCTAATATGACTGTATGATGGGCTCGTTTAAAACTCAGTGCAGAGTTATATTAATGACCGAACACTCTAATATGACTGTATGATGGGCTCGTTTAAAGCTCAGTGCAGAGTTATATTAATGAACGAACACTCTAATATGACTGTATGATGGGCTCGTTTAAAACTCAGTGCAGAGTTATATTAATGACCAATCACTCTAATATGACTGTATGATGGGCTCGTTTAAAGCTCAGTGCAGAGTTATATTAATGACCGATCACTCTAATATGATTGTATGATGGGCTCGTTTAAAGCTCAGTGCAGAGTTATATTAATGACCGAACACTCTAATATGACTGTATGATGGGCTCGTTTAAAGCTCAGTGCAGAGTTATATTAATGACCGAACACTCTAATATGACTGTATGATGGGCTCGTTTAAAGCTCAGTGCAGAGTTATATTAATGACCGATCACTCTAATATGACTGTATGATGGGCTCGTTTAAAGCTCAGTGCAGAGTTATATTAATGACCGATCACTCTAATATGACTGTATGATGGGCTCGTTTAAAGCTCAGTGCAGAGTTATATTAATGACCGAACACTCTAATATGTCTGTATGATGGACTCGTTTAAAGCTCAGTGCAGAGTTATATTATGACCGAACACTCTAATATGACTGTATGATGGGCTCGTTTAAAACTCAGTGCAGAGTTATATTAATGACCGAACACTCTAATATGACTGTATGATGGGCTCGTTTAAAACTCAGTGCAGAGTTATATTAATGACCGAACACTCTAATATGACTGTATGATGGGCTCGTTTAAAACTCAGTGAAGAGTTATATTAATGACCGAACACTCTAATATGACTGTATGATGGGCTCGTTTAAAACTCAGTGCAGAGTTATATTAATGACCGAACACTCTAATATGACTGTATGATGGGCTCGTTTAAAACTCAGTGCAGAGTTATATTAATGACCGAACACTCTAATATGACTGTATGATGGGCTCGTTTAAAACTCAGTGCAGAGTTATATTAATGACCGAACACTCTAATATGACTGTATGATGGGCTCGTTTAAAACTCAGTGCAGAGTTATATTATTGACCGAACACTCTAATATGACTGTATGATGGGCTCGTTTAAAACTCAGTGCAGAGTTATATTAATGACCGAACACTCTAATATGACTGTATGATGGGCTCGTTTAAAACTCAGTGCAGAGTTATATTAATGACCGAACACTCTAATATGACTGTATGATGGGCTCGTTTAAAGCTCAGTGCAGAGTTATATTAATGAACGAACACTCTAATATGACTGTATGATGGGCTCGTTTAAAACTCAGTGCAGAGTTATATTAATGACCAATCACTCTAATATGACTGTATGATGGGCTCGTTTAAAGCTCAGTGCAGAGTTATATTAATGACCGAACACTCTAATATGACTGTATGATGGGCTCGTTTAAAGCTCAGTGCAGAGTTATATTAATGACCGATCACTCTAATATGACTGTATGATGGGCTCGTTTAAAGCTCAGTGCAGAGTTATATTAATGACCGAACACTCTAATATGACTGTATGATGGGCTCGTTTAAAGCTCAGTGCAGAGTTATATTAATGACCGAACACTCTAATATGACTGTATGATGGGCTCGTTTAAAGCTCAGTGCAGAGTTATATTAATGACCGATCACTCTAATATGACTGTATGATGGGCTCGTTTAAAGCTCAGTGCAGAGTTATATTAATGACCGATCACTCTAATATGACTGTATGATGGGCTCGTTTAAAGCTCAGTGCAGAGTTATATTAATGACCGAACACTCTAATATTTCTGTATGATGGACTCGTTTAAAGCTCAGTGCAGAGTTATATTATGACCGAACACTCTAATATGACTGTATGGGCTCGTTTAAAACTCAGTGCAGAGTTATATTAATGACCGAACACTCTAATATGACTGTATGATGGGCTCGTTTAAAACTCAGTGCAGAGTTATATTAATGACCGAACACTCTAATATGACTGTATGATGGGCTCGTTTAAAACTCAGTGAAGAGTTATATTAATGACCGAACACTCTAATATGACTGTATGATGGGCTCGTTTAAAACTCAGTGCAGAGTTATATTAATGACCGAACACTCTAATATGACTGTATGATGGGCTCGTTTAAAACTCAGTGCAGAGTTATATTAATGACCGAACACTCTAATATGACTGTATGATGGGCTCGTTTAAAACTCAGTGCAGAGTTATATTAATGACCGAACACTCTAATATGACTGTATGATGGGCTCGTTTAAAACTCAGTGCAGAGTTATATTATTGACCGAACACTCTAATATGACTGTATGATGGGCTCGTTTAAAACTCAGTGCAGAGTTATATTAATGACCGAACACTCTAATATGACTGTATGATGGGCTCGTTTAAAACTCAGTGCAGAGTTATATTAATGACCGAACACTCTAATATGACTGTATGATGGGCTCGTTTAAAACTCAGTGCAGAGTTATATTAATGACCGAACACTCTAATATGACTGTATGATGGGCTCGTTTAAAACTCAGTGCAGAGTTATATTAATGACCGAACACTCTAATATGACTGTATGATGGGCTCGTTTAAAACTCAGTGCAGAGTTATATTAATGACCGAACACTCTAATATGACTGTATGATGGGCTCGTTTAAAACTCAGTGCAGAGTTATATTAATGACCGAACACTCTAATATGACTGTATGATGGGCTCGTTTAAAGCTCAGTGCAGAGTTATATTAATGACCGAACACTCTAATATGACTGTATGATGGGCTCGTTTAAAGCTCATTGCAGAGTTATATTAATGACCGAACACTCTAATATGAATGTATGATGGGCTCGTTTAAAACTCAGTGCAGAGTTATATTAATGACCGAACACTCTAATATGACTGTATAATGGGCTTGTTTAAAACTCAGTGCAGAGTTATATTAATGACCGAACACTCTAATATGACTGTATGATGGGCTCGTTTAAAACTCAGTGCAGAGTTATATTAATGACCGAACACTCTAATATGACTGTATGATGGGCTCGTTTAAAACTCAGTGCAGAGTTATATTAATGACCGAACACTCTAATATGACTGTATGATGGGCTCGTTTAAAACTCAGTGCAGAGTTATATTAATGACCGAACACTCTAATATGACTGTATGATGGGCTCGTTTAAAGCTCAGTGCAGAGTTATATTAATGACCGAACACTCTAATTTGACTGTATGATGGGCTCGTTTAAAGCTCATTGCAGAGTTATATTAATGACCGAACACTCTAATATGAATGTATGATGGGCTCGTTTAAAACTCAGTGCAGAGTTATATTAATGACCGAACACTCTAATATGACTGTATAATGGGCTCGTTTAAAACTCAGTGCAGAGTTATATTAATGACCGAACACTCTAATATGACTGTATGATGGGCTCGTTTAAAACTCAGTGCAGAGTTATATTAATGACCGAACACTCTAATATGACTGTATGATGGGCTCGTTTAAAACTCAGTGCAGAGTTATATTAATGACCGAACACTCTAATATGACTGTATGATGGGCTCGTTTAAAACTCAGTGCAGAGTTATATTAATGACCGAACACTCTAATATGACTGTATGATGGGCTCGTTTAAAACTCAGTGCAGAGTTATATTAATGACCGAACACTCTAATATGACTGTATGATGGGCTCGTTTAAAACTCAGTGCAGAGTTATATTAATGACCGAACACTCTAATATGACTGTATGATGGGCTCGTTTAAAACTCAGTGCAGAGTTATATTAATGACCGAACACTCTAATATGACTGTATGATGGGCTCGTTTAAAACTCAGTGCAGAGTTATATTAATGACCGAACACTCTAATATGACTGTATGATGGGCTCGTTTAAAACTCAGTGCAGAGTTATATTAATGACCGAACACTCTAATATGACTGTATGATGGGCTCGTTTAAAACTTAGTGCAGAGTTATTAATGACCGAACACTCTAATATGACTGTATGATGGGCTCGTTTAAAACTCAGTGCAGAGTTATATTAATGACCGAACACTCTAATATGACTGTATGATGGGCTCGTTTAAAGCTCAGTGCAGAGTTATATTAATGACCGAACACTCTAATTTGACTGTATGATGGGCTCGTTTAAAGCTCATTGCAGAGTTATATTAATGACCGAACACTCTAATATGAATGTATGATGGGCTCGTTTAAAACTCAGTGCAGAGTTATATTAATGACCGAACACTCTAATATGACTGTATAATGGGCTCGTTTAAAACTCAGTGCAGAGTTATATTAATGACCGAACACTCTAATATGACTGTATGATGGGCTCGTTTAAAACTCAGTGCAGAGTTATATTAATGACCGAACACTCTAATATGACTGTATGATGGGCTCGTTTAAAACTTAGTGCAGAGTTATTAATGACCGAACACTCTAATATGACTGTATGATGGGCTCGTTTAAAACTCAGTGCAGAGTTATATTAATGACCGAACACTCTAATATGACTGTATGATGGGCTCGTTTAAAGCTCAGTGCAGAGTTATATTAATGACCGAACACTCTAATTTGACTGTATGATGGGCTCGTTTAAAGCTCATTGCAGAGTTATATTAATGACCGAACACTCTAATATGAATGTATGATGGGCTCGTTTAAAACTCAGTGCAGAGTTATATTAATGACCGAACACTCTAATATGACTGTATAATGGGCTCGTTTAAAACTCAGTGCAGAGTTATATTAATGACCGAACACTCTAATATGACTGTATGATGGGCTCGTTTAAAACTCAGTGGAGAGTTATATTAATGACCGAACACTCTAATATGACTGTATGATGGGCTCGTTGAAAGCTCAGTGCAGAGTTATATTAATGACCGAACACTCTAATATGACTGTATGATGGGCTCGTTGAAAGCTCAGTGCAGAGTTATATTAATGACCGAACACTCTAATATGACTGTATGATGGGCTCGTTTAAAACTCAGTGCAGAGTTATATTAATGACCGAACACTCTAATATGACTGTATGATGGGCTCGCTTAACGCTCAGTGCAGAGTTATATTAATGACCGATCACTCTAATATGACTGTATGATGGGGTCGTTTAAAGCTCAGTGCAGAGTTATATTAATGACCGAACACTCTAATATGACTGTATGATGGGCTCGCTTAAAGCTCAGTGCAGAGTTATATTAATGACTGAACACTCTAATATGACTGTATGATGGGCTCGTTTAAAGCTCAGTGCAGAGTTATATTAATGACCAAACACTCTAATATGACTGTATGATGGGCTCGTTTAAAACTCAGTGCAGAGTTATATTAATGACCGATCACTCTAATATGACTGTATGATGGGCTCGTTTAAAGCTCAGTGCAGAGTTATATTAATGACCGATCACTCTAATATGACTGTATGATGGGCTCGTTTAAAGCTCAGTGCAGAGTTATATTAATGACCGAACACTCTAATATGACTGTATGATGGGCTCGTTTAAAGCTCAGTGCAGAGTTATATTAATGACCAAACACTCTAATATGACTGTATGATGGACTCGTTTAAAATTCAGTGCAGAGTTATATTAATGACCGAACACTCTAATATGACTGTATGATGGGCTCGTTTAAAACTCAGTGCAGAGTTATATTGATGACCGAACACTCTAATATGACTGTATGATGGGCTCGTTTAAAACTCAGTGCAGAGTTATATTAATGACCGAACACTCTAATATGACTGTATGATGGGCTCGTTTAAAACTCAGTGCAGAGTTATATTAATGACCGAACACTCTAATATGACTGTATGATGGGCTCGTTTAAAACTCAGTGCAGAGTTATATTAATGACCGAACACTCTAATATGACTGTATGATGGGCTCGTTTAAAACTCAGTGCAGAGTTATATTAATGACCAAACACTCTAATATGACTGTATGATGGGCTCGTTTAAAACTCAGTGCAGAGTTATATTAATGACCGAACACTCTAATATGACTGTATGATGGGCTCGTTTAAAACTCAATGCAGAGTTATATTAATGACCGAACACTCTAATATGACTGTATGATGGGCTCGTTTAAAACTCAGTGCAGAGTTATATTAATGACCGAACACTCTAATATGACTGTATGATGGGCTCGTTTAAAACTCAGTGCAGAGTTATATTAATGACCGAACACTCTAATATGACTGTATGATGGGCTCGTTTAAAACTCAGTGCAGAGTTATATTAATGACCAAACACTCTAATATGACTGTATGATGGGCTCGTTTAAAGCTCAGTGCAGAGTTATATTAATGACCGAACACTCTAATATGACTGTATGATGGGATCGTTTAAAGCTCATTGCAGAGTTATATTAATGACCGAACACTCTAATATGACTGTATGATGGGCTCGTTTAAAACTCAGTGCAGAGTTATATTAATGACCGAACACTCTAATATGACTGTATAATGGGCTCGTTTAAAACTCAGTGCAGAGTTATATTAATGACCGATCACTGTAATATGACTGTATGATGGGCTCGTTTAAAGCTCAGTGGAGAGTTATATTAATGACCGAAAACTGTAATATGACTGTATGATGGGCTCGTTTAAAGCTCAGTGCAGAGTTATATTAATGACCGATCACTCTAATATGAATATATGATGGGCTCGTTTAAAGCTCAGTGCAGAGTTATATTAATGACCGATCACTCTAATATGACTGTATGATGGGCTCGTTTAAAGCTCAGTGCAGAGTTATATTAATGACCGAACACTCTAATATGACTGTATGATGGGCTCGTTTAAAGCTCAGTGCAGAGTTATATTAATGACCGATCACTCTAATATGACTGTATGATGGGCTCGTTTAAAGCTCAGTGCAGAGTTATATTAATGACCGATCACTCTAATATGACTGTATGATGGGCTCGTTTAAAGCTCAGTGCAGAGTTATATTAATGACCGAACACTCTAATATGACTGTATGATGGGTTCGTTTAAAGCTCAGTGCAGAGTTATATTAATGACCGAACACTCTAATATGACTGTATGATGGGCTCGTTTAAAACTCAGTGCAGAGTTATATTAATGACCGAACACTCTTATATGACTGTATGATGGGCTCGTTTTAAACTCAGTGCAGAGTGATATTAATGACCGAACACTCTAATATGACTGTATGATGGGCTCGTTTAAAACTCAGTGCAGAGTTATATTAATGACCGATCACTCTAATATGAATATATGATGGGCTCGTTTAAAGCTCAGTGCAGAGTTATATTAATGACCGATCACTCTAATATGACTGTATGATGGGCTCGTTTAAAGCTCAGTGCAGAGTTATATTAATGACCGAACACTCTAATATGACTGTATGATGGGCTCGTTTAAAGCTCAGTGCAGAGTTATATTAATGACCGATCACTCTAATATGACTGTATGATGGGCTCGTTTAAAGCTCAGTGCAGAGTTATATTAATGACCGATCACTCTAATATGACTGTATGATGGGCTCGTTTAAAGCTCAGTGTAGAGTTATATTAATGACCGAACACTCTAATATGACTGTATGATGGGCTCGTTTAAAGCTCAGTGCAGAGTTATATTAATGACCGAACACTCTAATATGACTGTATGATGGGCTCGTTTAAAACTCAGTGCAGAGTTATATTAATGACCAAACACTCTAATATGACTGTATGATGGGCTCGTTTAAAACTCAGTGCAGAGTGATATTAATGACCGAACACTCTAATATGACTGTATGATGGGCTCGTTTAAAACTCAGTGCAGAGTTATATTAATGACCGAACACTCTAATATGACTGTATGATGGGCTCGTTTAAAGCTCAGTGCAGAGTTATATTAATGACCGATCACTCTAATATGACTGTATGATGGGCTCGTTTAAAGCTCAGTGCAGAGTTATATTAATGACCGAACACTCTAATATGACTGTATGATGGGCTCGTTTAAAACTCAGTGCAGAGTTATATTAATGACCGAACACTCTAATATGACTGTATGATGGGCTCGTTTAAAACTCAGTGCAGAGTTATATTAATGACCGAACACTCTAATATGACTGTATGATGGGCTCGTTTAAAGCTCAGTGCAGAGTTATATTAATGACCGAAAACTCTAATATGACTGTATGATGGGCTCGTTTAAAACTCAGTGCAGAGTTATATTAATGACCGAACACTCTAATATGACTGTATGATGGGCTCGTTTAAAGCTCAGTGCAGAGTTATATTAATGACCGAACACTCTAATATGAATGTATGATGGGCTCGTTTAAAGCTCAGTGCAGAGTTATATTAATGACCGATCACTCTAATATGACTGTATGATGGGCTCGTTTAAAGCTCAGTGCAGAGTTATATTAATGACCGAACACTCTAATATGACTGTATGATGGGCTCGTTTAAAGCTCAGTGCAGAGCTATATTAATGACCGAACACTCTAATATGACTGTATGATGGGCTCGTTTAAAGCTCAGTGCAGAGTTATATTAATGACCGATCACTCTAATATGACTGTATGATGGGCTCGTTTAAAGCTCAGTGCAGAGTTATATTAATGACCGATCACTCTAATATGAATGTATGATGGGCTCGTTTAAAGCTCAGTGCAGAGTTATATTAATGACCGAACACTCTAATATGACTGTATGATGGGCTCGTTTAAAGCTCAGTGCAGAGTTATATTAATGACCGAACACTCTAATATGACTGTATGATGGGCTCGTTTAAAACTCAGTGCAGAGTTATTTTAATGACCGAACACTCTAATATGACTGTATGATGGGCTCGTTTAAAACTCAGTGCAGAGTTATATTAATGACCGAACACTCTAATATGACTGTATGATGGGCTCGTTTAAAACTCAGTGCAGAGTTATATTAATGACCGAACACTCTAATATGACTGTATGATGGGCTCGTTTAAAACTCAGTGCAGAGTTATATTAATGACCGAACACTCTAATATGACTGTATGATGGGCTCGTTTAAAACTCAGTGCAGAGTTATATTAATGACCGAACACTCTAATATGACTGTATGATGGGCTCGTTTAAAACTCAGTGCAGAGTTATATTAATGACCGATCACTCTAATATGACTGTATGATGGGCTCGTTTAAAGCTCAGTGCAGAGTTATATTAATGACCGATCACTCTAATATGACTGTATGATGGGCTCGTTTAAAGCTCAGTGCAGAGTTATATTAATGACCGAACACTCTAATATGACTGTATGATGGGTTCGTTTAAAGCTCAGTGCAGAGTTATATTAATGACCGAACACTCTAATATGACTGTATGATGGGCTCGTTTAAAACTCAGTGCAGAGTTATATTAATGACCGAACACTCTTATATGACTGTATGATGGGCTCGTTTAAAACTCAGTGCAGAGTGATATTAATGACCGAACACTCTAATATGACTGTATGATGGGCTCGTTTAAAACTCAGTGCAGAGTTATATTAATGACCGATCACTCTAATATGAATATATGATGGGCTCGTTTAAAGCTCAGTGCAGAGTTATATTAATGACCGATCACTCTAATATGACTGTATGATGGGCTCGTTTAAAGCTCAGTGCAGAGTTATATTAATGACCGAACACTCTAATATGACTGTATGATGGGCTCGTTTAAAGCTCAGTGCAGAGTTATATTAATGACCGATCACTCTAATATGACTGTATGATGGGCTCGTTTAAAGCTCAGTGCAGAGTTATATTAATGACCGATCACTCTAATATGACTGTATGATGGGCTCGTTTAAAGCTCAGTGTAGAGTTATATTAATGAACGAACACTCTAATATGACTGTATGATGGGCTCGTTTAAAGCTCAGTGCAGAGTTATATTAATGACCGAACACTCTAATATGACTGTATGATGGGCTCGTTTAAAACTCAGTGCAGAGTTATATTAATGACCAAACACTCTAATATGACTGTATGATGGGCTCGTTTAAAACTCAGTGCAGAGTGATATTAATGACCGAACACTCTAATATGACTGTATGATGGGCTCGTTTAAAACTCAGTGCAGAGTTATATTAATGACCGAACACTCTAATATGACTGTATGATGGGCTCGTTTAAAACTCAGTGCAGAGTTATATTAATGACCAAACACTCTAATATGACTGTATGATGGGCTCGTTTAAAACTCAGTGCAGAGTTATATTAATGACCGAACACTCTAATATGACTGTATGATGGGCTCGTTTAAAGCTCAGTGCAGAGTTATATTAATGACCGATCACTCTAATATGACTGTATGATGGGCTCGTTTAAAGCTCAGTGCAGAGTTATATTAATGACCGAACACTCTAATATGACTGTATGATGGGCTCATTTAAAGCTAAGTGCAGAGTTATATTAATGACCGAACACTCTAATATGACTGTATGATGGGCTCGTTTAAAACTCAGTGCAGAGTTATATTAATGACCGAACACTCTAATATGACTGTATGATGGGCTCGTTTAAAACTCAGTGCAGAGTTATATTAATGACCGAACACTCTAATATGACTGTATGATGGGCTCGTTTAAAGCTCAGTGCAGAGTTATATTAATGACCGAACACTCTAATATGACTGTATGATGGGCTCGTTTAAAACTCAGTGCAGAGTTATATTAATGACCGAACACTCTAATATGACTGTATGATGGGCTCGTTTAAAGCTCAGTGCAGAGTTATATTAATGACCGAACACTCTAATATGAATGTATGATGGGCTCGTTTAAAGCTCAGTGCAGAGTTATATTAATGACCGATCACTCTATGACTGTATGATGGGCTCGTTTAAAGCTCAGTGCAGAGTTATATTAATGACCGAACACTCTAATATGACTGTATGATGGGCTCGTTTAAAGCTCAGTGCAGAGCTATATTAATGACCGAACACTCTAATATGACTGTATGATGGGCTCGTTTAAAGCTCAGTGCAGAGTTATATTAATGACCGATCACTCTAATATGACTGTATGATGGGCTCGTTTAAAACTCAGTGCAGAGTTATTTTAATGACCGAACACTCTAATATGACTGTATGATGGGCTCGTTTAAAACTCAGTGCAGAGTTATATTAATGACCGAACACTCTAATATGACTGTATGATGGGCTCGTTTAAAACTCAGTGCAGAGTTATATTAATGACCGAACACTCTAATATGACTGTATGATGGGCTCGTTTAAAACTCAGTGCAGAGTTATATTAATGACCGAACACTCTAATATGACTGTATGATGGGCTCGTTTAAAACTCAGTGCAGAGTTATATTAATGACCGAACACTCTAATATGACTGTATGATGGGCTCGTTTAAAACTCAGTGCAGAGTTATATTAATGACCGAACACTCTAATATGACTGTATGATGGGCTCGTTTAAAACTCAGTGCAGAGTTATATTAATGACCGAACACTCTAATATGACTGTATGATGGGCTCGTTTAAAACTCAGTGCAGAGTTATATTAATGACCGAACACTCTAATATGACTGTATGATGGGCTCGATTAAAGCTCAGTGCAGAGTTATATTAATGACCGATCACTCTAATATGACTGTATGATGGGCTCGTTTAAAGGTCAGTGCAGAGTTATATTAATGACCGAACACTCTAATATGACTGTATGATGGGCTCGTTTAAAGCTCAGTGCAGAGTTATATTAATGACCGAACACTCTAATATGACTGTATGATGGGCTCGTTTAAAACTCAGTGCAGAGTTATATTAATGACCGAACACTCTAATATGACTGTATGATGGGCTCGTTTAAAACTCAGTGCAGAGTTATATTAATGACCAAACACTCTAATATGACTGTATGATGGGCTCGTTTAAAACTCAGTGCAGAGTTATATTAATGACCGAACACTCTAATATGACTGTATGATGGGCTCGTTTAAAACTCAGTGCAGAGTTATATTAATGACCGAACACTCTAATATGACTGTATGATGGGCTCGTTTAAAACTCAGTGCAGAGTTATATTAATGACCGAACACTCTAATATGACTGTATGATGGGCTCGTTTAAAACTCAGTGCAGAGTTATATTAATGACCGAACACTCTAATATGACTGTATGATGGGCTCGTTTAAAGCTCAGTGCAGAGTTATATTAATGACCGAACACTCTAATATGACTGTATGATGGGCTCGTTTAAAGCTCAGTGCAGAGTTATATTAATGACCGATCACTCTAATATGACTGTATGATGGGCTCGTTTAAAGCTCAGTGCAGAGTTATATTAATGACCGATCACTCTAATATGACTGTATGATGGGCTCGTTTAAAGCTCAGTGTAGAGTTATATTAATGACCGAACACTCTAATATGACTGTATGATGGGCTCGTTTAAAGCTCAGTGCAGAGTTATATTAATGACCGAACACTCTAATATGACTGTATGATGGGCTCGTTTAAAACTCAGTGCAGAGTTATATTAATGACCAAACACTCTAATATGACTGTATGATGGGCTCGTTTAAAACTCAGTGCAGAGTGATATTAATGACCGAACACTCTAATATGACTGTATGATGGGCTCGTTTAAAACTCAGTGCAGAGTTATATTAATGACCGAACACTCTAATATGACTGTATGATGGGCTCGTTTAAAGCTCAGTGCAGAGTTATATTAATGACCGATCACTCTAATATGACTGTATGATGGGCTCGTTTAAAGCTCAGTGCAGAGTTATATTAATGACCAAACACTCTAATATGACTGTATGATGGGCTCGTTTAAAACTCAGTGCAGAGTGATATTAATGACCGAACACTCTAATATGACTGTATGATGGGCTCGTTTAAAACTCAGTGCAGAGTTATATTAATGACCGAACACTCTAATATGACTGTATGATGGGCTCGTTTAAAGCTCAGTGCAGAGTTATATTAATGACCGAAAACTCTAATATGACTGTATGATGGGCTCGTTTAAAACTCAGTGCAGAGTTATATTAATGACCGAACACTCTAATATGACTGTATGATGGGCTCGTTTAAAGCTCAGTGCAGAGTTATATTAATGACCGAACACTCTAATATGAATGTATGATGGGCTCGTTTAAAGCTCAGTGCAGAGTTATATTAATGACCGATCACTCTAATATGACTGTATGATGGGCTCGTTTAAAGCTCAGTGCAGAGTTATATTAATGACCGAACACTCTAATATGACTGTATGATGGGCTCGTTTAAAGCTCAGTGCAGAGCTATATTAATGACCGAACACTCTAATATGACTGTATGATGGGCTCGTTTAAAGCTCAGTGCAGAGTTATATTAATGACCGATCACTCTAATATGACTGTATGATGGGCTCGTTTAAAGCTCAGTGCAGAGTTATATTAATG